>PVHP010003056.1:0-82192 GCA_004024765.1 Zapus hudsonius | reverse complement strand
TTACAGACTCGAGGGGAGACTCCATTCTGGCAGGGAAAACGATGGCATGAGCAGAGGGCTGGACATCACCTCTGCCACAACACTGCAAACAGTGGCAGGAAGGTGTGCCAAATACTGGCAAAGGGAAGCTGGCTTATAACCCCCATAAGCCCGCCCCAACAACACAGCTCTAGTGAGGTTCTAATTCCCGAATTGCCATCAGCTGAGGATCGATCTATCAGAACACATTCAATTGTTTGTGGGGGACACCTGGATCAAACCATGACACCTAAGCTCTCATGCTTCCTGAGGCTGTCCGATTGTGGACTTCTTGCTGCGGACCAAGTATGGATAATGTTGAACTTTCAAAACAGTATGCAGAAGAAAGTCATGACCCTGCTAAGCCCATTTAGGTGGGACGCTGTACAAACAGGTACAGCGGATTGGAGTTCTTTGGCTCAGGTGGAGAAAATGGAAAAGCCTATGCCAAATGCTCTGCCTATTAGCTCAATTATAAGACAGGAATTTCTGAGACCAATTAACCTGTAGGGAAGAATGGTGATGTCAGTGGGAAGAGTTACTATTTGCACCAATAGCATGGTACTTCCTTTGGGCTTAATAATTCACAGACCCTAGCAACAGGTAAAGTTAATACAGACTGATTTAGAAAATGTTTAATGGGTTGAAATTGGGGGGTAAGATGAAGAGAGTTGAAGATTTGGTTTTCTTCCATATTTATTTTGTTTTCTTTGGTTTGAATTTTAATAGTATACAACAAATATTTACAAAACCCATCATAGAATTTCCCCAGGCTCATAATTAGAAAGGATGGCCCATGATGGATGCCCAGAAGGAAAGAACCTTCATGGAAGACAGTGAGATGGTGAGAAGGGATGCTGTAAGAGCCATGGAACTGTCTGCTGTGGGGAAAATGAGATTCTGCAGAGAATGCACATTTAACAAAGCAGAAGCTGTAAGTGAGGTGCAGCAAAGCACATGACACGCACAAAACAGGAGAAAAGCAAGGGAGCGATTTTATTTAGGAAGAAATAATTGTTAGTAGTTAGGCCAGGATTCCATTTATTGGTAATGAGTTCTATCCTTTGAAGTTACCTCTTAAACTTCCTTGTGCAGTAAGCATGTTGCGGTAGAATTTGCACGCACTGCCCAACTAGCCAAGAACACATCTTCCCTCTGTTGTTGTTGTATAATTATTCACATAGTTTAGATGCTTTCTTTTCCAGGTGTGTAAAGAAAAATAGGTTTGTTGCTTTTGTTAGCTATCAAAATGAATTTTATACATAAGGAAAGATCTTTAAGCTATTGCTTTTGTGCTTTAATAGACCTAAACTAACCTGAGAATCTCTCCCATTATGAAAAAAAGCATAAACTAATTTGTGACAGTCAATCTAAACCTTTGCAACCCTTAAGCAGCTGATTTATCTGTAAATGATAGTGGTGTGAAAGGTCAATGGTAAAAACAGAATGGTCACATATTAAGTTTTATTACTATCCTTATTTGCTTCAGTTCCTGATTTCTGTGACTCTATGTCTATTTTGTCCTATGAAATCTATTTTACAGACTAGATTCAAGAAGAGTGTAGAACTATTATTTTATAATGTAATTGTCATTTATCAGTGTGATGGTGAATCTTATCAAATTGATTGGATATAGCCAATCACTATAGAAGACACATCTGCGGGAATGTCTAAAGGGTGTGTGCAGAGAGGTTTTAACCAGGGAGGAAAGACCCAACCTTAATGTCCTTAGCATCATACCATAAGCTACAGTTCTAGACTAAAAAAAGGGATTGAAATTAAAAATAGAGAATGTGATCTGAGTAGCAGTAAAGATATCTCTCTGCTTCTTGAAGACATAGTGGGACCTTCCACCTCATTCTCATAACAACATTCTTTTCCCTTCATGGTGTACTATAGCTCCACGAAGCAGATTAAACACTATATCTACCTTCAGTTGTTTCTAGACAGGCATTTGCTCAAATCATCACCATCAATAACAAACAATAGTAATATATAAAATCCTTCCTACAACCTACCATGCAAAACATCCTCTATTCAATAGAAGAAAGAAACCTTTGGACTCACTCTTAAGTACAGACTAGTCCACAGACTTTGGAGCAATGTTCTGTTAAAATCTGTGATAATATAATGCATTTCCTTATAAGAGCTTCATACTACAGTTTTAGTGTTTGGGTGTTTTGTACCATACCCATGTAATGTAATAATATTAGCCCAGGATGTCAGCCAGAGGCTAGGCCACTCAAGCTGCTGTATAATTTGTAGCGCCTTGAATGCAATAAAGCCAAAATCAGTAACAAAAATTAGTTCTTTTTTTTTTAAATCCAAGATAATCTACCTTTTTAAGGCATCTAATTTCTTTCCTCTTTGAATGTCTCCTCAAGTCTCACTATGAACTTGATCAATCTCTCCTATTCTTGGCATTTCAGACTCTTATGACTTCTAAGAAGTTTTCCTCATCTTTGGATAAGAGAATGTCAGTGTGCAGGTCAAATGACCACAAATTTGCCTGACAGAAGCTAAGCCTGACCTGAGATTGATGGCCCCCTCTGCTCTCACCTCTCCCATGGATACTGGGTATCATTTCCCAGCTCCATAAAACAAGCTATGTTTTGTTAATGAAAGCACAATTTAGTTCATAGAAGATAACCATTATTCAATTGAGATTATACTTGAACATTCTTTCCTGGAAACAGAAAAACATATATAAAATGAATGAATAATCATAAAACTGGGAGGCCACGGAATCATGTTTGCACACTAAACCAGCCTGGGTATGCTCCATTCCCCCAGTCTGAGCACTTCAGTAATACATTCATCCTTTCTGATCCTCATGCTCATCACAGAAAAGTGGGCATAAAACACTCTAAAACTCATGGAGTTGTCAAGGAGACTGAGTGATATAACCACCATAAAGGAATCTGAAAGGGAGCACTATCTCTTCATGTTGAAATGGAAAGGCATGGCAGGCATATTCTATGGCAGGCATATTCCACAACAGACTGATAGATGACAGATCAGAGAAATAAGCAGGTAAGTGACACATGATACAATGTGGTATAAACCACACGATCTGCTTCAGCATTAATTAATCAAAATACAAAGTGAAGCAATTACAACATTATCTCTCTCTCTCTATCTCTCTCTCCATATAAATCTGGGTATAGTTATTTTCTTTTGGAAACATGTCCTCTCAGTTATCTCTCAACCTTTGAATGCTCATCTATCTTCAGGAAGGTTGAGCTTTCCAACAAAAGGGCATAGGAAGAAGAGACATGAAGAGCCAAAGGAATGTGTGTTACCCCAGACAGAGTTTCCTCTTCTATTTTATTCTTTTAAATTATTAGAGATATTTATCTATGCATTAAATCCTGCATTTATGTAAAGCAGTGTAAAATATTCTATCACACCTAAAAATAACACATAGCACCAAGGGCTCCATTCTCTCTTGCTCTCTCTCTTTTTCTCCCATCCTCCCTCCCTCCCTCTATTTCACTCTCCTTCCCATATATATATATATATATAGAGAGAGAGAGAGAGAGAGAGAGAAGTCATTTCAAGCTTGGCTTTTAATCAGCTCAGTAAACAAGCTTCTATGCCTCTGGCTGGCATTCCACAAACAGCCAAATCCTGGGGTTTTGTGAATACTGCAGTCAGCAGGGCCCAAGGAGGTATATTTGCTCACACAGTATGTTCATTTTTTTCTTCTTTTTTGATCCTATGGATAATTCTTGGTCAGTATTATCAACAAAAGATAGCATTTATCTTTCAAAAGTACAAATTTCATTGCTTATAATTAGCCATGATAAGCTGATGAATTGAATAATTACCAGTAGTCTTAGAATTTTTCATGTCTTACATTACAATGAGACACCAAAATAAAGGATAAAGTAATGTGAAAAAAAATTAACAAACCTCCTATACTGAAGCTATCTGGAAAATGTATCCTGTGGGGGGGGGGCTACTTGTGCCCTCCAAATAAAAACGAAAGAACTTTAAATACACCAATAAGATCATAATTGTCAATACAAAATTATAGTGTAATACTTGGTATTATGGTGTGAATTCAAAATGTCCCCCATAGGCTCCTGTGTTTGAACACTTAGCCCCCATCTGGTGGAGCTATTCGTTTAGGAACATTCTAGAAACTTTAGGAGGGTGAGCCTTATAGGAGAAAGTGGGTCATGGGGAGGCCTTGAGGTTTTGTATCCTCACCTCTCTTTTATGTTCTTCCTCTCTCTTCCTGAGCACCTGAAGGTAACTAACTAGCCTCCTGTTCTGTCACCATGCCTTCCCCACCTTCGTGGACTGTAACCTGAAAACATTAGCCAAACTAAATATTTTTACTCCAAAATAACTTTTGTCAGGTATTTTTGGTCACAGTGATGAGTGAAGTAGCTAAATACACTTGGTATTCAATAAAAAATTCTAGAAAATTAGTATGCCATATAATGATAGAGATAATTCATTAGAAAACATTAAGAATTATAACAAATTTATCCCTATTCTTGCCCAATGTAGTGTCTCTCACCTTTAATCCCAGGACTCAAGAAAATGAGGTAGGAGAATCGCCATGATTTTTGAGGCCAGACTCAGCTACAGAGTGAGTTCCAGGTTAACCTGGAAGAGCTTGGCCCTGACTCAACAACAGTACCAGCAGCAGCAAAGAAAACTGTCCTATATTGGGTTTTACAATAATCTGGTCAGATCCTCCTAAGGGTATAGACTGTATAATGTTCTCTTCAGACAACCATATAATTGACATTTGCAACTTGTTGTGAACATACCTAAGGAAACCTAGGGGAAAAATGTCCAGGAGTAGTTTCTAACAAGCTAGGACACCTGTATTTTTGACTTGAGACACCTGAGCCTACCCTGAGTTACTAAGGTCCTTCAGGCTCTAGGTTGAGATGACTCCTGTGAGGAAATACTACAATATTGGACAAGGACTAAGTGATACTCATTAAATGAGCATGAAATATCTTGTGTCATTTATTAAGGCCAAGACTGAAATAAGCAAATAGAAATGAAGAAACTTTATGCCTTTATTCATAGATGCCAACTATGGATGATAACACGCCAAAAATAGGCTTGGCAGCAATTGGATGTATTGGAACTGCTGAGACACATTTGCTCAGTCTCTCCACTGCTGGCGTGTGCACATCGCAGACTTGTTATTGATCATCTGTGGTTAGATGTTATAAGTATAAATTAAAATGCTCTGGTAAAAATGCCCATAGGAGCTATTACACGCTGAAGAAATCCGCTCCTTACATTTCACTGTAATTACAAATAGAATTCAATCAGAAGGGGGGGGCTGGCTAGCTCTGATCTTTCCCCTCACTCATGGCAGACCTGGACAGTGAGAGTCAACAGTTTATGCATGAAGCCAGGAACTGCCTTGCTCCACCTTCCGATTAGAGGAGGGCACCAGAAATAAAATTCATTTTCAGTATCTGGCAATCGGCTATCAAGAGGTACACTGTTTACTGAAAAAATCTCAGGAGTCAAGGGGCTGCGCTTTAATTGACTCTGGCAATTTCTCTAGAAGGCTTAGACTCTGACTCCAAAGCCTAAGGTGTGTTGCCTGTTTTAATACATATGAGTTAAAAATTATCAGTTCCAAGCAAAATACCTTGAGGAGATAAAGGTATTATGTAGACGAAGGACACAATCAGAGGCCCTGCACCCTCACTGAAGAAAAGAAATGATGAGTGAGAAAGCAACTTGTTAAAGACGATGATTAAGTAGTGTGAGAAAATAGGAAGAAAGAATGTCACAAAAGTACTAAAGAATAGTCAAACTCTATGCTATCATTTTCTGAACTTTTAACAATAACATGGAACACTGTGCTAATGTTTTGCAATAATGGACCTTGAGGCAGTACTTTAATTAAATGAATTCCAAAGCTCTAAGATTCATAATCAGATTGTGCAAAGTATGTGAGGATGGACTGTTGAGCAAATGATAGTACAAGGGTCCTTACTTACACATTGCACTGAGAAACCTTTTCCAGAAGGGATACAATAGACACTCACTTCATTCTTACATCAGAATAATGTCTGACAGAGCAAAAAGTGTTCATTCTATATTCCTAGCCAGAACTGTAAGCAGGCCAGAGCAGCAAACATTCCATAAAACCTTGTAGTCACAGAGTATAAAAGTGAAATATCCTCAATTTGCTTTATAAGTCATGAATGAAAATAATACATGACATTACATATTACGTGTATCACATGATAATGTTGTATATTTATATACTGTGAAAGAGCTAAATAAAGCTACTTGACATTATCTATCACACTATATATTACACTTATCACTGTTTTGTGGCAAGGACCTTTAAAAATATATTCTTATAAAATTTTCAACTATATAATACACTGTTGTTAACCATGTTATATGAAGGACCTCCTGAACGTTTTACAACTGTTTAAATAAAATTTTGTATCTGCAGTTGGTGTCAATAACATGGCTATAACTCAGGTGAGCCATCTTTTTTGATGATAAACATGGAGGATACCTACAACCTATCTTGGTACAAAGATACGGGCCCCTGAAAATTCAAAGATTTTATATTTCTTCAGATTAAAATTCACAATGAAAGTAATGTAACAATAACTCAAATAAGAAGGTGAACTTTTGAGGTTGAACTGAATGCATTTTGTATCATGGAGACAGAAAATGGCCCATTGAGGGACAGAGGTGAAATACTCTGATTTGAATAGAAACTGTCCCTCATGGGTTCCTTTATTTGAACACTTAATCCTCGGCTGGTGGTGCTGATTGAGAAGGTTGTGAAAACTTTAGGAGGTGGATCCTTGTTGGAGTAATTGGGTCAGTGGAAGCAGGTCTCAAAATCTTATCTCCAAATAGATTTCTTTTTCCCAGCCTTAGACATCTTTTTCTTAATCCACTATACTGCTGAAGGATCTATCTATCCCTGAAGAATCAATTCCATTTGCAAACTCAATAACACACCACAAGATCAAACACATTACAGTACACTAACATGATCAGAATATTAAATAGCTAATGGAAAGATATATACGAACCATAAAAATAAATGGAAATGTTCACAAGGGAACCAATCTTAAAATCAGAACACAAATAGTACCTACAAAAGGATGGTAATTATACAAAAAACCAAGAGCATCATGCACTTAATACACAGAAGTGGATGTATAATGATCAACATCCATAAAATGGAATCAAACAGAATATCTGCTGTGTGTATTTCCCAGGAAGTTAAAGACTCTTCATTGTGTTAATAATTTCTGAGTATCATAATGCCACTTGTATTTTTAACTGAGAAGTATGAAGTTTTTACTGTTTATTTTGCGATGTTGCAGACCCTGCTAAAACTGTATGTGCATGCTCTGCTTTTTTTTTTTCTCCAAGTGCCTCTGAAAGGTAAGTGTTCATACAGAGCCCCATTTTGCAGATAAGGAAACGAAGGTTTGCTGAATTAAAGTAAATTGCCTAGCATAACATAGTGACAGAAGTAGGAATTACAAAACACCAGGGTCATAGCAACTCACTACTTCAAGGTGAAGCACACTGTCATTTGAGAGTGGCCAATGGTTTGAATTTTTATGCTGTTAGGAAGACAAATGGCTCAGTTCCATTTTAATATTACAGTATTGGTCTGATGACTGCATTAGATTGTCACAGTCTCTCCAACTGTATTTCACTGCTCTAGAAATCCCCAGATAGTGCAAGACAGCAGGTAAAGAAGACATATTATCCTCCAAGAAAAGAAAAAGAAAAAAAAGACTTGAGAGTCAAGGTACCTCGATATTTATGCCACTCCATCAGGGCTATCCATCCTCATATACCTTAGAGTTTTTATTTTACTCACACATCCTGCTGCCTCTGTAATTCACAAAAGGTATGTGTGCATGACCTCTAATGATAATTCATCATATATCCTAATGCCTTCTTACTGGAGCTGTAAAACTATGAATTAGCAACAAATCCCCCACTCTTTGCCCCTTCAGCCCTTGGAGTTTAACTCCTCTCACATTACAGTATTTATTGAATTTCCCAGCCAAACTGTGTTCTGCTCCATAAAATTCTGACAAGTGGACTCTGCCAAGCTAATAATGGCTTCATTCTGCTGAAATAAACTTATTTCACTGCAGCAAACAAAACGCCATGACCTGGAAAGGTTATTTTTAACTGAGTAATGACTCACTCCCAACCAAGCATCTCTCAAGGTTCCCTATTTTAAATAAGTTACATTTCTTAAATATAAATGCATGTCATTATATGTGTTTTCGTCTGTCAATCTTTCACAACAACGTGAGATTTTCATTGCTCAAAGTAATTCCATCATTCAATAACCAGAATCAAAGGATCTATCTCCAAGTATCCCCAAGTTTCTGTCCTGGAGACCTCACGCAAAGAACTTGACAAGCAAGGTGTGGAGAGCAAAGCCCCTTTCACACAGCATGGGTTTGTGTCATTGTTTTTTTTCTTTTCATCAAACAGAATAGAATCTTTCAATTTATCACTGAGGAGATGGCTCAGTAAGTACTGTGCTTGTCAGGTAAGCGTGAAGACCTCAGTCTAGTCCCCACAACTCTCAGGGAAAAGGAAAAAAAAAAGCAAAGCATGGTGGCATATGATTAGAATCCTAGCACTGGGAAAACAAAGACAGGAATGACACCTAAGACTGTCCTCTGGCATCCTCACACACACATGCATACATGGGGACACGCGCACACACACACACAAACACACACACACACACCTGCTCGATCACACCAAGAAAAAAACTCACTTTTGCAACACTTTTTAATGTCTCTGAAAACTTTCTTATCTCACTGTTTATTATTTTATTTATGAATACATTTTTACAAACGTTGTTTGAGCTGTTTATGAAATAAGCCTATGACAAGACAAATTTATCTATACCCACCTTAGTTAACATTTCTCTCATCTTAAACTCTTCACAACAAAAATGTCTACTATTAAAAACTGTGAAACACAGAGACGACATTAGAACTTTGTAATCCTACAAGTATGTTTTAGGGTGATCATTGCCTTTTTCTTGCACTGCAAACCCCTCAAAAGCAAACAGAAACAACTGCTATGATGACATCACATTTTTCTTCAAGTTTCAAAGGATCAGGGACTCCTAGCTCCCTTACAACAGCTGGGATCTTGTACCAACATGCTGTACCCTGTCAGTCCTGTCTTCTGAGACTAATAAAAGAGAAAGCTCTTGACATACAACAGCTGGGCTCCTTATGAAGCTGTTCAACGGCAAAGACAAGGCCTCCTACAGCCTACCGGGAACCTTGGAAGGAAATACACAAAGGCATAAATAAAAAGAAATATGGTAAGGGGAGTATATATTTAAAAGAGACTGAAGCCAGGAACAGGCAATGAAGGGAGAAATCTGGTTAATTTTCCCTGCGACCAACTGCATTGTGATTCTGCTTAGTACACAAGAAGTCACAGATGTGTTTCCATCTAGCTCGGGCACCTGAGGACAGGGATCTTTTCAGTGAGCTCCCTTCGAAGCCATGATTCCATGCAAACATCCGTGAGTATCATGAAGACCCTTCAGATAACCAAAACTGTGTATGTATCAACACTTGCAGCAAAAATGCACCAACTGCTTTTCCTTACCATGGCTTCCTGCCAATACCTTGGCCTCCAGATTTCAGTGGGCCTGGTCTACAAGCAACAGTGTTCCCAGTCAAAGTCCTGCCACAGAATCATTGTCACTTAGACTAATAAATAAAGGGCACAAAATAAAACCATGCTGGACTGTGGGAGGATGAAGAAAGGAAATCTACATTGTGAATGAAGAAAAACCATAAACACTACAAGTTCCATAAACTGTAAAAAGTTTCAAGCTAGGTGAGTTGAGGTTGAATCAGTATAGGGAAACAGCAAACAAAACCTTGCAAAAACATTAAAAAAAAAACACAAAGAAAGTCCTTTGGTTAATTTTTTTTTAATTACAAAGCCAGTTTCTATGACTTAGTGTAAGGAAATAAAAGTAATTGAATATTTTTCCGCAACTTTAGACTATAAGACTGTCATCTCTAACTGCTCCTATGTATAACAAATAGAAGAGTCTGAAAGCTATGTCATTTAGAGAGAGGGGAGGAAAGAGAATGATAGAGATGAAACTCAGAAATACTGTTCACATAGTAAAGGCAAGGTGGCACACACCTTTAACATCCCAGCACTCAGGAGGTAGAGGTAGGAGGATCACTGTGAGTTCATGGCCACCATGAGAATACGTAGTGAAATCCAGGTCAGCCATGGCTAGAGAGAGATCCTACTTCAAAAAAATATATAAAACAAAAACAGAAAAGAAATACTGCTCATTAATATTGACAACTCAAATACTAAGGAAAAAGGTTATGTGGTGGGGAGGGGGATTTTAGTAAGCTATGATAAAAGACCAGGCATGGCACACTTAAAAACTGAATGACTTACAGGAGTGGGGAGTGGGGAGAGAGCTTGGTGGGAAAAGTGCTTGCCTTGCAAGCATGAAGCCCTGAGTTTGATCACCAGAACCCATGTCAAAACTTTTTTGTTTTAAGTTATAAAGTCACCTGAAAATTTTAAAATTTCATGTTCCTGTCATACCTACTTTTTCACATGTTAGGCACTATCTACTTTGAGATATGCCCAAGACAATGAACACAGGAAAAATGTGACATTCTATGCTTAAATCTGCATGGGAAAAAAGTGGATACACTTTCATTCACAAAAATAAAGTGTCTTGATCCATTAACTATCTTATATAATCCACCTAACAGAATGTTTATTTCAACTATGAAACCAAGGTTCCTACTGAAGGGTCGAGAGCACAGAGAAAAAACCATTTTAGACTGCTGTAAAGGAGTCTTGGGAGATGACTCGGAAGATGCCAGGCATGGCTACATTCTCCAGCACCCACTTTAGCTAGAAGCAAAACTGCGCTTGCATCTCTGATCCCACTGGCTTAGGAAACAGGAGGCAAAGCCAGGAGAATCAGAAGCTCACCTCTGCTAGTAGGATAGGATGCTCACCGGCACTCCGGCAGTTCATCTGAAGTGACTAGAGGCTCAACCTCAAAGAAAGTGGAGCACAGACACCTTGAACTTCTGCTCTGATGTCCACATACCCACATGGTGAGACACAAACTATATAAATTAACCAGTGCATTTGAGGAGTTTTCCAGAGGCATGCAGTCCTAGAGCACAATGAGTATGTTAACAGAGGAGTGCAGCTTCTTTGGAATGATTTCATCCATTCACTGCTGCATTCAGCAGATCTCAGCTACCACAAACCCAAACACCAGCCACGTGGAATCAAAGCTGTCTTGTCTCAATATTAGACAGGGGGACAAACAGCCTGAATTCTGCACTTAATGCAGAATGTGGTAGTGTATTCCTCATCTCATCTGAGAACGTTTCTCTAGCCCATTTGCTCCCAGTTGACATGTATACTGTGTGCCTTTCTCTAGCTGATTAATGCCAGGAACAGAATGTTAACACTGATTTCATAAAAGGGGAAGAGGATGAGGAAGCGGAAGAGAGGGAAGAACTAACAGCACTATATTCAGAGACAGATGAATTAAGCCTGAGATCCATCTGGAAATATTTCAACTCTCAAAGAACAGTATGCAAACTACCTAAAGCTGTGGGGTGGGGGAGAAGAGGGCAGCGAAGAGAAGACTCGGACTCAGTGGAATGTTTCTGAGATGTCAGAAGAGGGATGGAGGTGGAACATCCTAACAGAAAGAACGGGAAAAAGCAATGCCTAGGAGATCCCCAGAGTGAAACGTGGGATTCTCTTCATCTCCGCAGGTCTGTCCGCTGAGACTACCCATCCATTTCATAACTTCCTCAGCAAATCAGGACATTGTACCCCAAAGCTCCAGTCACCTCCCAACCAGGCTTTGAAATTTTGGTTAAAAGTGTCTTCCAGACAGGAAGCATTTTTGCACCCTAGCTATACCATTTCTTTTAAAAATCTTTCATTCAATCCTACCTACAAATATGATTTCCATTTAAAGGTTACTTTCTGCTCTTTACTTTGGAAAGTAAATGAATTCAGTTCAATTACTGTCTGTCCTGAAAATATTTCATTGAATTAAAATAGAGCAGTTTTTTTCTTAATTACTGGATATAACAAAAACATTCTGTACTTGATCACATCTGTCATGATGCATTCAAAATTAATTTAGGACAATTAAATTAAAATAAAAGATGACATTTTAGATGTTAGTCTAAATATATTTTACTTAGAATCAACAATGGAAAAGTTATGATTAAGAAAAGTCACAACAAATACCTCCACTGAAGACATTTCTTATCATGTGAATGAGATATAGAGGTTTTTAAATGCAAAATCAAATGAGAAAAGTGGGGAAAGAGCCCAAGTCAATCCTATTGCTTCAAATCCATCTTGGATGAACACATTTTTTTTCAATGATCAATTATTCACTTAAGAATGATACACTATGATATACAACTTTGGAAGTTTATGGATATCTGAATCCAATGAAAAGGAGATGACTCATTACAATGCTCTTATATGACAATTTCATGTTATTAGACTTGATCTATATCACATTCCTTTCCACAAAAATAACTCTAGCTATATTTGCATCACAGTTCACAACCAAAACAGATGGAAAAATAAGCCCGTGAAATTTCCATAAGCAGCAGCCATGGGATGCCCTTTGACAGTGGAGGATGTCAGTTGGTTGTCTGGGTGGCTGGATAATTACTGAATAATAATTAGTAAAGCCTCCTTGAAGGCACCATTTTAAGGATGGGATCACAGGAGGATGAGCGTGCTTCATGTTTTAATTAATGAACTATGTATCAAAACTTTGGCCCCAAATCTGTTCTTTCTTTTTTTCCTCAGCCACATTTAGCAATAGAAGTGCCCATTAGTGACAGGCACTTGACTCCACATATATTGCTGAGCTCTGTGTAGTGCACACACCTGTAACCCCAGCACATGGGAGGCTGAGGAAGGAGGATCAGGGGTTCAATACCATCCTGGGCTACATATTATATTCTATGAAAACTTAGGACATGCATGGAAATAGCTGATCAGTGATGTGTCAGCGGGTCACACACACGGGTCAGTGATCATCCCATATATTCTTCAGACTATGGTCGTCAAAGCACTCCTAACTCTGACTTCTTTTCACCTAGTAGAAATTCAGGTTCTTTTACTTGCAAGTAACACTACTACTGGGCACTTAGGAGGTGATAAACCATAAATTTTTTTTAAAACTGTAGGTAGATTAGTAGTCCTGTGGCAAACATCAGTTTGATGGGTTACAATCAGAAACATTTGTAAAGAAATAGAAAAGCACAAAACAAGCACTCTATATTTGGGAGAAATTAAAAGGAAATTCAATCTCTATCTCACAGCATGCAAAATCAATTTTAAATAGATTGGAGATCTTAATGTAAAAAATAACACTAGATGGCTTTGAGAAGCAATTACGGGCTATGTTTACAGCTGAAGGGTACAAAAAGATTTCTTAAACATGACATAAAAAACTAACTGGAAAGGAAAATGGTGATAAATTTTACTTCATTAAAATTTGAAATATCTTTTTCCAGACAAAAAAGTGCAATGGTACGAGGTGAGGCAGATGCTCAGTGCATGCAACTGATTAAGGGAGTCATCTATAAAATATAAAGAATTCTTATATTTTAGTTAATGATGGCAACCAAATAGAAAAAAATGTCCAAAAATATGTAAACAGGGACTTCACAAAAGAATCTATTGATAAATATACATATAAAAAGGTCCTCAATTCCATCACCTTGAAGGAAATGCTGAATAAAATTCCAAGAAGATACCCCGATATACTGAGTCAACTGACACATTTATATAAGTTTGATGATAATAAACATGAAAAAGGATGTAGACCAACAGTGATTCTCAAACATGAAATAGTGAAAACCATCTTGGAAAAGTGTGGTGTTACAAATAAGGTTGAAGATGGGTCTATCTTAAGATTCAGTATTGGGTATTTGTATGCATATGGATAGAATTCTGTGCATATATATAAAATCTCAGAGTGGAACTATTCATAAACGTCATAAACAAAACATGTATCATTCAAAAATAATAGAATAAAGCATGAGAGAGTCATGAAAATGAAATAGTATATATCAAGGAACATGACAATATCAACAGATTTTACTAGCATAATGCTTTGCTATAAAGTTATATAAAGTCTTGAAAAACAATTTCATTACATTATATTATGTTGTTTAGACATAGTCTATAGTCACGAGAACTATGAAGGGAAATAAGGGCCTGGGGACATGGCTCAGTGGATAAAATGCTTACTGTGCAACTCTAGGTGTCAGAGTTCAGATCTGCAAACCTCAAATAAAAGCTGGATGCTATGACAAGATTCTGTGATCCAATGGCTCCTACTGCAAGAATGAAGGTGGAGGCATGAGAATTTCCTGGCAGCTCCTGAATGGACTGAGTGAAAAATAGAGTGATGAAAATTGAGATGCCATGCTTCAGGAGAGGGAGAGGGAAAGAACAGGTCAGAAAGTTGTCCTCTGACCTCTACACTTGCTACAAGACACAAGTGTTCCCACACTCAGACACATGGACATGTATGTACACACTCCAAGGAAAGGAGAAAGTAAGAAGAAATAAATAAGAAAGAAGGAGGGAGAGAGAGAAAGAGAGAGAGAGAGGGAGAAATGGCGGGAGGGAGGGAGGTAGGCAGGCCAGAAGGTCGGTCATCTCTAACCATTCTCTTGGACATTACAACCAGCCCCTCCAGCTGACGAGCTGTCCTAACGCCTCCTTCACCTCCACTTTTATCTTTTCCTATCTTCTTCTGTTACCTTTTATTTACTGTGCATTGTCTCCTATAGAGAACACCCAGGAAATCCTATGCTGAACTCATAGATGTATTTTACACATGGCTGTTGATCAATAAATATTCGTTTCCAGTACAACTAAGCAAGCATTTCTTAATACTAACACAAAACATTTTAGACAAAAAGACTGAAAAGGATTAATTAGACATATAAATTATATATATATGCATATATATATATATACACTGGCCATATGAAGGCATTAATTTGAAATTCAAAATGAAAATTCAGAACCTCAGTCTAACTGTCCATATTTCAAGCGCTCAACAGCCACAAGTGGTTAGCAGCTGTTCTACCATGATACAGAACGTTCCTGTCTCCAAAGAAGGTTCTAGTGGGCAGTGCTACTGTAGACAATAAAAAGTTATCACCATATTTTAAGCTCAGGAACAAGATTGCACAAGTATTTTTAAAGCAACTGTTAGCTGTGAACACAGTGAACTAAAAGGAAAGGAAAACACAAGTCTTAAGGAGGCCATTTACAAGGAAATGAAAATGGCCAGCAAGTCCAAGAGAACAGGAGTAGGACTTAGAGAATGGGGAGGACTTTCTCAATGGATATGGGGTTTTGGACCCTGGTCATTTTCATGATCTGAAGGAGAAGAAAGGTATATTGACTCAGGTAACCATTTCAAAGGACCAAACTAAAATAAAAACAAAAATGTGTTTAGGTCCTGAGACTGTCTGCAATAGGTAGCCAGAATTGTATTCCTTGCCAGCTTTGTATCAAAGATATGAGCTACAGTGAAGGCCAGAGGCTAGTTATGTAACTAAGCAAAAGTATGTGAAAATTACTAAGAAATGTATAAAATCAACTGTTTTAGTCTTTTCTTGAATGGAAACAAATCTGAAATAATCCATTTTCAGACAATATCAAACTGATTTTTTCAAGTAACTGTCAATATGGCATGTGTAGACTCAGGACAGATAGGAGATATGTCAGTTTTTCCATTACTATGGAAAAATACCAGAAATTAACAACTATAAAAAGGAACAATTTATTTGGTCTCAAAGTTTCAAAGGTTTCATCCCATTGTCATTGGGCTACAATATCTGTGAACCTGCAGACAAGAGATCATGGAAGCAGTGTCCAATGGGACAGTATGGTACAGCAAAGCAGCTCTCCCCCAGAGAGCGGGATGCAAAGACCAGGAGGGACCAGGTCCCCAATAGCTCCCTTAAAGGCTTGTTCCAGATAACCCCCTTGACTCCAACCTCCAGGGTTCTCATAATAGCTCCACATGCTGGTTAGCCAATTCTTAACAAATAAGCCTCTGGAGAGCACTTGAGACCCAAAACATAGCAGGGGACAATGTGCCTGATTTAGAACACATGAATTTAAAGAACTCAGGATTCCCTATAGTAAACAGTCTTCATTCACCTATTGTAGTAAGTAGAAGGGGACTGTTACCTTGACTCTAAAAGTTAGAAAACTTGTCTACAAACTGAATACCACAAAAAATGAAATTGGAATCATCCACAGAGGAAATGACTTCTGGGATGTAGACATTAAATATGATAACAAATGCAGTCACTTTCTAGATTCTAGTTTATACAGAGCCAAGGTCAGGGACTTAATGGAAATACCATGGCTAGCTGAACTGTCTTTTCCTAATGGACAGCAGAAACACTAATAATAGCACTTAACATTCATTCCATTTTGAGGAAGGCAACGAAGAAGTATTATTTCTAATTTAAATCTTGTCTTTTGACTTCTCATTTAAATTCATTTGATTTCAATCAGATCTGACCCAACTGAGATCAGAAGCTTCTAATGAATTGGTTTTCCTTGTTTAATTGTAAAAATGAAAGAGAATCATGTGACATGAAGACACAAGCACCTGCTTTGTGAGTAGTTAAATCTAGATAAAGAAAGAGGAAATTAGGTACGACCCCTACCCCTTGTCCATGGAGAAAGTGCTTTCTTTTTTCTTCCTTCTTCTTTTTCCTTCTCTCCATTTCTTTCTCAATCTGGCTATTGTTCCTTTTCATTTTTTTATTATTAAAAATATTATTTCCAAATCCACCTTTACATGTGGAAGTTACTTCTTCATATTTGCAAAACGCCTTCCTATCCATTATCTCATGAAATGTCCACACCATGAATAACCACTAACGGGTCCTCATGTCCAGGCTCACAATGAAGAAAGGGAAGCTGAGGCACCTAGTGACTTAGATATGACCACAGAGTACCTGAGACACTAAAAGAAGACTCTGGTTTGTGGGAACCAGCCTCCAATCTGGCTCTCCTGGCAGCACACATTCTTGTTAGGATGCTCCTCGGTGACAGTGATGCTCCTGTGATGCCATAGGACTCTCCCGATGAGATCAGGGCTCTGCAGCAAGCTTGATGAGCCTGGCCTTCCTGCTTCTCTCCTGAGAAGCTGAGGGAGACTCCAGCTTCCACTGACTTCTACGGAGAAGCCTCCGAGTTCACTGAGTAAGAAATCGGGGACTTCTGCTCATACCATTGTGAAGGGCCATCTTGGAAGCAGACACACTAGCCCAAACTCAATCTAGAAACGGATCAGAGGGAGGAATGTTTTTAATGGATTCACCCAAAGATATAGGGAGAATTTTCCAGAGCTGAGGAAGGTCTCTTTTTCCCAACAGCCTAACTATGATACTAAAATCAAACACTAGGAAACTAAGGAAAAGCCCTGACTGCATCTGTCCAATTACATGCGCTGAGCCGCAGCAGCTTCAAGTGGAGCTGTGCAAACTCACCTGCGACAGCAGCCATGCGTTCTCCCTTGTGTGTGTGAAAAGGTGTCAGGAAGGGGAGGGCAAGTCCAAATGCAAAATCATCTGCTCCCAAAACTCATTTAAAATATATCCCTGAAAAAATAAATGTGAATCATCCACAGTATACAGCAGACGGGAAGCACGGAATGTTTAACTCACAGGGAAAGAGGCTGCGATCGAGGAAACAGAAAGTGTGGACAGACATGGACCCCAAAACCCATTGCACATTAAGTTTCACTTTGTCAAGATGTGTACAGAATTGCCTTTTTTAAAAAATATACTTTTTTTCTTATTAATTTGCAAGCAAAGAGAGATAGAAGAAAGACAGACAGAGAGAATATTCTCCAGAGCCTACAGATGCTGCAAATGAAGTCCAGATGCATGTGCCACATTGTGCATCTGGCTTTATGTGGGTACTGGGGAATCAAACTCGGGTCGTTAGGCTTCACAAGCAAGCACCTTAACCACTGAGCAATCTCTCCAGCCTTTGAATCGCCTTGTATCTGTATCAACTATTTTGAAAAGAATTCCAAATGACTGGAAATTCTCTTATAGAATTCATACTCATAATTTATTTTGTAGCCAAATTTGAGGACATGAATATTATTTTCTCCCAAAATGGATGTGTCTTGGTTTCAAGAACTTGACAAGAAAGAACGATGAACAAGTAATTTAGATAACAGCAGCAACACACTGCTCCAGATTTGAAGTGATTACACAAAACTGAGTCCAAGTACATGACTGACAGTACACAATGGAACGAAGTCAACACTTGGTTTTGCAGAACTATTTTTGGCTCAACCTTACAACAAAACTGCTTAAGTCTCTCGAAGCTCTAATATTTCTTAGCCTGAGGGATAGAGAATATTAACATATCCTGAAGCCATTTTAAGATTTCATTATAATATCTAGGGCCAAACCAGAATGGGAAAATATTTCAATCACCAACCCTATGTTTATTTGACATGATAAAATAACATGGCCTTCCTAAGAAGCACAGCAAAGAAAGCATAATGGAAAGTGAATTTCACACACAAGATAACATCACAATACCATGGATCGCTAAACTAATCAATGAACATTTTTAAGCTAAATATCAATCAATATTGTTTGATCAAAATATATATAAATTGATATTTTTTAAAATCAGGATCCACATAAAAATAAACTGTCAGGTCCTTTAGGACAGTCAGAAAATTCCAGATTAGAAAATTGCTATGATATCTGTTGGATAAGGGGAAGCCCAAGATTGACAGCAATCTGTTACTGTTAGCACAGCTACCTATATGATTTAACAAGATGGTTAAAATAGCTTCTTAATACACTGATACTCTTACTTTTAAAAATATGTGAGGAGACTGCTCAGTGGACACGGTTGCTGCAAAAGTGTGAGAACGAGCTCCAGAACTAACGTAAACACTGGGCATGGTAGCAAGTGTTCATAATCCTAGCACACATGCAGAGAGGTAGAAGGTAGAGAAAGAAGCAGAAGCCAGTGGGTGAGCTAGCCTAGCTAACACATGAGCAAACAACAAAGAAACCCTGACTAAAACTGCAAAGTGGGGACTGAGAGCTGAAATTATCCCCTGACCTCCGCACGCACATCATGAAATGTACGTGCATGCATATAAGAAGGATTAAAAATAAAAAATAAAAATACAAAGAAGCAAAATATATAGAAAACAAAACATACAGAAAAAATTTCACTAAGTTGCTAGTTATTAAAAAAAGAATTGAGCTAGGTGTGGTGGATTACTTCTATGATTCCAACACTCGGGAGACAGAGGCAGGAGGACTACCACAAGTTTGAGACCAACCAGATCTGCATAGTTCCAGGTCAACCAGAGCTACATGGCAAGAACTTGTCCCCCTGCTGCATCTAAAGAGAACTCATGGGGACTTCTTATCTCGTGTAGTTTACACAAGAGAGCCAAAGGTCCTGTAATTTCAGGTCCAGAAACATCTGATAAATTAAGTGATGGAATTCCAATGATGGAATGTTTCTGTTAGAAATAATCAAGTTATACCCTGTAAAGTCATCTGTGCCTACTGTTGATAGTCCTTGTAGAAAATGTTACCTAATCAGTAGACAGTATGAGAACAGCGAATTAGGGGCTAAGTAGGAATGGCCTGCTTAAATGTGGTTTCTTGCTTTTATTTTGAGACAGGATATAGATGTCAACCCCAGCTAAGGTGTAACTCCCAGTCCTCCTGACTCAGCCTCTGACCATTGGAATCACAGGGATACTCATCCATGGTCACCTTTCATTGATTCTTATTTTCCAAGATGTAAGATTTAATAACATTTCAGTGTAAGATTTTTAATTTGCAGGGGCCATTTAAATGTGTAAAATGGAACTATTCTATTTATGGAACTAGTGGAGACCAGTGGACCGTTTGCCCTTCAATATTAATATAAACTGTCCTTCAGCGGGCTGATGACATTAATGTACAACGCTAGACCACTTCATTAAAATTATCTTCACTTACTAGTACTGAGATTTGGTATGATGTATCTGGGAATATTTATTAGTCATCATATTTTTGTGACTAAAAAATAGGAATATGGGATAATGGTTTCCTTCCTTCCACAACCATCATTTAATGTTTTCAAAACTTCTGCAGAGAAGCCAAGGATGGTGGTATGCCCCTTTAATCCCAGCACTCTGAAAAGGCAGAGGTAGGAGGACTGTCATGAATTCAAGGCCACCATGAGACTACATATGAATTCCTGATCAGACTTGGTTGGCTAAAACCTACCTAAAAAAATGAAAAGAAAAAAAAATCTGCAGAGGTCTATGGCTTTCTGATTTGGATAACAAATTAGTTACAAATAATAACTTTTCTGAAAAAGCCATTAAGTGCTAAATAATCCAAGGCTTTAAAACAAAACATCAGCTCTAGTTTATTTACATAAAAAATCTATAAAGGAGACTGAATATAGACTCTGTGATATCGTGATAGAGAATCTCATTCATTAATTAATCTAGAATTAGAATAACCACAAGTGTCAAGCCTCCATAATTTATTTCCTAGAAAACAGAAAGAAATGCCTCTATTGATAAACTAGAACACTACCAGTGCCTTAACCAGCTTTATGAATAAATATTAAATTCATTTACATTCTGTTCTGAATGTTTGACAGGCTAAAAAGTTTCATTTTATTCTAGCTTATGGACTTGAATAATGCCAGTAAAATATTTCTTTAATCTCTTAGCTACGGTAATGTTAGATTAACAGTGCCATTCCATTCCACAACCATGTGCAATAAACTGAAAATTGCCATAACATCAAATTTCTTAGTATTAGTTCATAATCAAGGGATTTACAGCACACAAAAATTGATCATGTTATAAAACAAACTCCAGCTACAGATGACGATATATCCTAATATGATGCGTTATGGCAAAGCGACGGAGTCTCAGCTCTGCCAACTCCAGCTCTAATAGGCAATAATACACAAACCTCATTTATTCATGAATCCCAAACTCTCTTACCGTCAATTCATTTTCCAAAGCTATCAAATAAATAGTTTGCCTAATTGTGATTTGTCTATTCTGTGCCAATGTAACTGTTATAAGTATGAGAAAGCCAAAAGGGAACCTTAGCCTTAGCGATGTGCACAAAGGATGCCTCAGCACTCTACCGTGCAGCTGGGAGTATCCTTCCTGAGCCAGCACCTATCTTAAAAGGGGCCTCACTCCTGGGAGCCCCACATGGAGATTTTATTCTCTCAGATGCCAGGATATCTCACAAAGGCTCTATCTCAACACCTGCTGTCTGTGATTTCCCTCCTGCTGAGCAGCTTATATCAATCACAGTGCTTATAAAATATTTCAGGCTGGGCTTACATAGGATTCCACCCTTTACACTACATGGAATGGAATTACTGGCTTTTTCACTTCAGTAGACGAATTTTTAAATATCCATGTTATTTTTCTATGTCAATGTTTTCCTTTTTCTCTGTCTCTTTTGCCCTGGCTGAGTCTTTCTATACAAATTAATTGAACAACTTGATAACATCGATCACTAACTTCGGAGCTCCAGATTTTCTTAAAGAACTATCAAGAAACTAGAAGTGGAATGTATCTGGAATCCCAATACTTCAGGAAAGGCAAGAGAATAGAAAGTTTGAACCAAGCTTAGGTTACATAGGTAGACCCTATCTCAAAAAAGAAAGGAAAAGAAATTTTTAAAAAATAAAAAAGATACATCAAAATATCACTTTCAAAACTTCTTGCCAAACATAATGCCACATGCCTAAAATCTCAGTACTCAGGAGGCAAAGAAGGACCAGGACATATTCAAGGCCAGCCTAGTCTGCACAGCAAGTTCAAGGTCAGCAGCGTGGATGACAAAATCAGACCTTCACACACACACACACACACACACACACACACACACACACACACACACACACATCCTAAAGTATACTAAAGTACTTTTCTGTCATTCTTTGTGTCAAACAAGAATTATTCTGAGACTGCAAACCCAAACAATCCTGGATTTGCTCACTACATCAGTGACATTCTGGTATTTACTAGCAGGAAACGGATTATAAATTGAAGATGTTTAAATTTGTTGAAATCATTTTGAATGATCTTTAATAAAGAGTGGTTTCCTGGTGCATGCTAAAGCTAGCATAGCAAGTCACCCAGAAGCTGAGACATTCTGACATGTCCATTCATTTAACTCCTGTTCATTAAGCACCTTCTCTATGTGAAGTGTTACTGCAAGAAAGCTGAGCTGCCTTGAAGATTGCAGGTAGTTACAGATCATCAGAAATGCTGGTTCCCACGACTGCTTCAGTAATCACATATAAGCACAGTTATTTTAGGCATAGACTTCCTTTTCATTGATATAAACTTACAAGGACTTCTGAATCACAGAGTCATGCTTGAGTCACACTTCTGCAGTGGAGAAATCAAATGAGGACTCCCAACTTCATCTCATGTGGCAAATTGGATAAATAAGACCACCTCTGCTTTCCTTATAAGGTTATTATTAGGATTAATAAAAACATTCAATAAAGTTATAGTATATATATGTATATATATACTACTGTTACATACTCTATTTAATGATAATTAGTCCTACAGATTTTAATGAATGATTCATTTCCTCTACTTGTCAGAGCATATAGCTACCCATAAGAAACTTGCCTTTCAAGTGTTTTGTTTCAACATGAATACACTTACTTATGTCCCCATATTAGTGTCCTTAGGAGTCTGGTGGCAATCACTTCACAGGTCCTAGGGAGGCATTCAAGTCTTGATCCGCTTTCATCCTGGTTGGTATGAGAAGAATCCTAGGGCCATCTGAGATTTAATTAAGAGAACTGCCTTAGGGTGACCCCTAGATGGCTTTCAAGTTTAGCTGTCCAATTTGGAAGGTATGATCACTAAATATGTAGCCCAGTGATAAAGAAAAAGGAAGGATAGCATTAGGTGAGAGACAGCAGGGGAGTGGAAGGAAGCACTACCTTGCAAACTCCAGATAGCTTTAATGTTAGCAAAGAGGAAACTTGCCACTCTCTCTTCAAGGAATGAAAGTCAGCAGCTGATCAAGCTCAAAGGTTTAGCAACCAACTGAAAGCATGTCTACCCGCTAGACTAGCGCAGTCCTCAATAAAGATGGTACAGAGAAGCTGCCAGCTTCAATTAACATTTAGCCTGTGTTCTTTTGTGTTCAGATGCACTTTGTAATGAATATCCATCACTCTTATTTACTCTAGCAGTTTTCCACAGAGAAATCCTCCTTCCTTAATTACATTTTTATGTTTGTTCCCACCTACACACAAGCGCATACCATTATTTAGTTATTTTTTTTCTAGCTGCTATGTGAGCCCAGTCAATCCAGGGAAGATTTTCTCAGGCTCAAAAACAAAAACAGAAAAGGAAAAATTTTTTAAAAGCTTTTTCTTTTTTTTTCTTTTTTTCTCTTTTACCCAAGCAAATACTAATAGGGTGAATTTGGAAACTTAAAATACAGTAATTTACCATAATTAGTAATAAGCATGGTAAATGTTGTTCACATCCATGAGATAACAGAAATTTCCCAAGCTTAGGTGCCACTTAGATTATTTTTCTAATCTAAGTTGCAAATATAATACGGAAATGTCTAACTCACTTCAGCCTCTTCTCCACTCTACTTATGTATAGCTATGTATAGATGCTCATGGATTTCTAGTGACTCAGTTTTAGATAGATGTGCAAAATTGTAAAACAAATGATTCTTGTTATAGCTCACCAAAAGCATTGTCTTTCTTTGAACTTTCCAAAAGATACCTGTCAGAAAACAATATTACGAAAAGCATAGAAAAGCTATTATAAGTGTTAGAGGAGAGACTCTGAGGTCAGATTCTTACCAAGGTTAGCCTTGCTGTGGTCAAAATTACACATGAGGGTGGAAGTTGTAGGCACTACTTTCCAGACCCTCACATGTAAAGAGAGTTCAAGTAATAAAAATGCTCTGGAAGCTAAGACCAATTCAAATAGTAATTACTAGTTCTTATATTTTGTGGTATTTAAAAGGCCACTTTT
Organism: Zapus hudsonius; assembly: GCA_004024765.1. Classification (NCBI taxonomy): domain Eukaryota; kingdom Metazoa; phylum Chordata; class Mammalia; order Rodentia; family Dipodidae; genus Zapus; species Zapus hudsonius. The sequence continues at coordinate 57,996 of PVHP010003056.1, read as the reverse complement.
TAATTCAAACTAACTTTTTCCCCATCATCTTTGAAATGCAAAGTAATGTTTACATATTTATTTCACTGACATTTAGTAACCATTTTGATAATACAAAGTAAGTGTCCCACCTGACACAATACAGGTAGCTCCTTAGAGTTGCTTCTCTCACTGTCTGTCACATTGCTTACCCTCCCCTGAGTCTCACTTCCAACCCAGAAGAGTGTTAACTCAGCTCCCTTTAGACAGATGAAAAAGAAAGGAAGGAAGGAGAGAAAGCGGAAGGGACGGAAAACTGAACAGACATAATTTCCTTTTATTACCACTCAAATGTGATAAGGAGAAAGGTTATGAGAACTCTAAATACCATTTATTGCTGCCAGTAAGAAACCTTTCATCCATCCCCTACTCAAAGTCAGTATATCAATGCTTAGATTGATTTCGTATTAAACTCTTGAGGTTGGCTAACTAGGAACAGGGAAAGAGGCAAGGCGTAGTGGCCACAAGCTACTCAACTGCAGAGCCCTGGTGTCTACTCACACAGTGAGAGACAAGACTGTCCCCAAGACAGCTGAAAAGATCACTAGCTGTCCTTTGCTTTACCTTAATGCCATCTCTACATCATCATGGTTGCCAAACTGGCTATTCTCATCATGTATGGGCATGCCAGTAGGAGAAACTCACATAAGGACGGAAAGGGGGAGTAAGCACTATCCCCCCCAAAAAAATAAATCCCATCCTTTTCCTAGAAATCCCTATTTTACCAACCACTGTAATTCAGGAATAATCTCCTAGCCATTAAAGTTTGTACATTAAAAAAAGCTAAACAAAATTCTGGGGGCACATCTATCTCTCTCTTGAGAAACCACACTCAAGCATGCACTTTCTCAGTAATAAAACTTCTCTACCCTTATCACTACCACATACTTACTGTAACTTTGGCTCTTTGAGGATTATATGAATTCATGCTCCATGTAACCACATATATCCATAACAGCTACATGAATCCATGGCAGAAAGACATGGAGGGATTATTTGAGGCAATCTCCTAACATATTTTGTTGTAGATCAGTTCACTGAGGTCATTTGGTGAAGGCCATTTTAAGGCTGAGTATAGAAAATAACAGATAAATGCCTACTTCAGAAATGATGTAATCACAGATGTCCTAAGACTTCAAGAACTATCAAGCCAAGCCGAAATGTCCTCATATGACAGAACAATCACAGCCCATTTACTAATACCTCCCACTTTGTCCCCAGGTTAAAGAATGAAAACACAAAAAGAAACTCAAACAAGAGACACAGATTAGTTGTACAGACTTCAGGTGTCCGAGGGAAGTCTGGTTTGCTTGAAAACTGGCCACTTTGCCAGCAGGATGTTCTCAAAAGCAGTGACAATCTCCACATAAATTCCAATTCTACTTTCTTCCAAGTAGATATGTAGATCCTAAGACGATTGGTTTGTAAACATAAACAGTGACAGATAGAGATGACACTTAGCATTTATGTGAAATTGAGGAAATTACTTCCTTCAGCTCCTCACATTTCATATGGAACCAATTATTATCTAAGAACTTAAAAAGGATTAAATAAATGAATACATGTGGTGCAACTGACATGTACTGGATTTACAAACGGCGTTAGAGTTTTCATGATTCTTAGCATTGCTGTGGCCAAATATCCATAACTTTAAGAAGGAAGGGTTGGTTTAGACAGCTTCTGTCATTCATCATGGCAAGGAAGGCATGGGAGCAGAAACATGAAGTGGCTTGTCTCACTGCAGACGTAGTCAGGAAGCAGAGTGCATGTATACTGGAGCTCATATCACTTTCTCACATATATACACGCATATATGCACACCACAAACAGTAATTATTTCTAAAACATTCTTTCAAGATATTTACTTATTTATTTATTTATTTGAGAGATACAGAGAGAAAGAGGCAGATGAAGGGGAAGTGAGTGAGATGCACCAGGACCTCCTGCACTGCAAACAACCGCAGGTGCCTGCACCACTTGTACATCTAGCTTTACTTGGGTACTGGGGAATCAAACCCAGGTTGTCAGCCTTTGCCAGCAAATACTTGCTGAGCCATCTCTCTAGCCCACTAAAATAGCTTAAAACAAACACCCAAACTTTCTTTTTAGAGTTTATTAGATTTTCTCCTTAGTTTTGAAATGCATTGTTTCTCTTGACAATACACCTCGAGACATTTTTAATAAGCTCATCTAACTGGAAAACATGCAGCATGAACTTTCTTTAGTTTAGAATACCTTACTTCTGCTTCTTTCTAATCCCAAGGACGTTGAGCACTTTTTGTGCAAGGGAGAAATATGTGACACTGAGACACGATCCCTGCTCACCAAGGCTGAAAGTCTAGTGGAGAAGACAGATAAGTAAGCTCATAAAAATGGTTGTGACAGCTAATGAGGTTACTTAACACATCCCTGACCTAGCAGCAGCATTGTCCTTCCAGACTGGAAGAGGAATCATGATGACTATGCACAAGCAGAGAAACAAGGGGAAGCTCCACAAGGACCTGTAGAAAGAAATAACAGCTCACTTTCTCTTCAGTTTGTGAGTCCTGTGGCCCCAGAAGCTGCTCTTCACCGATGCTGGCCAGAAGGATAAAAGGAGAAGGAATCAAGGAAAAAGTAATGAAGGCCCTATTTATTCTAGGCCTAGCCCTACTCAATTTCATAACAATTCTATTAGGGAAACTAACATTTTTGGCAGATTTAATAGCTCAAGCCTACAAAGCAAGTTAAAGCTTAATTACAATTCACATTTCTCCCATGTCAAAGATCAGGCCAATCTCCTCACTTGAAGGTAGCCCACATAGCAAAATACACCTCAATATCAGGACAGAAAATCGTATGCAAGTCATGTTTATGCAATAATTATGATTTTTAAAAATCCAGGGCTGTGAACGAGTTTAATCTCCAGAGCTCTAGCCTGGCATGTTTGTGGTCTGATTTCTAGAAATACATACAAGCACAAGTGTATAAACACACACACACACACACACACACACACACACACACACACACACACACACACACACCCCTCACCTCCTATAGGTGACAATTTTGGGAAAAAGCTATAAATCTCAACTGTAGTAAAAAGAAAAAAAAGACTAATGAATAGACAGAAACAAAGAAGGAAGATCTTTCTGTAATATGTTTGAACCTAGCTACCCATCTTCATGTGCATATAAATATCACATTGTCAAATAATTCCCAAGTCATCACCTGCAAATTTATTTCAAAATTCATACTATAGTCATCTCGTTTTTAAATTTTTAATTTTGATGTGCGTGCCTGTGTGTGTGTGTGTGTGTGTGTGTGTGTGTGTGTGTGTGTATGCAGGGTTTCTTGGAGCTACACATGAGCACCAAATGCTTCTGGCCCATTTTGTGTTCACTTATATAGGTGTTTTGGGAATTGAACCCGGTAGCAAGTGCCTTTACCCACTGAGCTATCTTTCCTTCCTCTCATCTGATGGTAAAGCACAGAGCCTTACATTCATGTGCAATGAACATTTTCAAAACTACATCTCCACATGTGCTTTCAGAGATTTTAATATTCCCTGACACACTCAAACACAACCACCTCACCCCTTTCTTATTAACAACCCCGAGTCACATGGCTTCAAACGTGTATGCTTGGAGATTTTTGCAAATAAGCAGGAAATAACAGAGCCTTATGTGAAAGGATTATATCAGCTTAAGGCCATGCCATATATTTTCACATGTTGTGCTCGACTGTAACTAACAAACTGAGATGCTACTCAGAAGCTCTTAAACATTCTGTATGAGATGGAGGTGATTGGAGCAAGATTCGGATCACTGCTGATGTATTTTAGAAACCACTCTCCTGAGTTCAGGCTTCAGACTTGCCCCTCTGTTTGAATGCTGTGCTGAGATCTAGTAGGGTGGTGCCAGAAATGCATTCCCATTGATAGCACTTAGTCGACATCAATACAAACCTACTTCTGTCCCAGGAGTAACTAGCAGAGCCAGAGCAAAAACCACCATGACTTTCCTTTGTTCCATCACAATGACTGTGAGGAAAATATTGATATTAAAGGAGTAGTTGCCAATGCTGAGAGAGAAGTGGGAAGCAAGTTGTACAAAAATACAGACGGAAGCTGTGAGCTTTCCTAAACTGTAGCGTTTCTGAAGAAACAAACCTCTGCAGCTCCCCAGTCAGGACTAATGAACACTGTAATCACTGTAATCAGACAAAGCAAATGCTCATCAGGGAAGGACTGAGCTATTATTTAGAAAGTTTCACTGGGTTTCCATGGACTTTATTGCATTTGTAAATGGTTAATAAACAAAGAATTGTTTTTGTTTTAAATATAGGTTTGTGTCAGACTCTACTTATATGTATTAAATAAGTTAATGAAACAAAACACAAATATTCTTTCAAGTTCCTTCAGAACCTAAGCTTGTGAATAATCCCCATCTGCTATGCTCATTTTTTTTGGAATTTTCTTCCCCATTTGATCCCAGAGGTATGCATACCTGGTGGAGAGCATATGATGGAGTGGGCAGGTGGCAAAGCAATATGATCTATGCATCCTACCAAACACAGCTCACACTACTGAATTCCTAACACAGAAAGTTCTCCATAAACAAAATTTTAATCCAAACACTAGGTAGAGACATGTGTATGACAGAAATGAAAACCAGGGCTGAGCAGATGGTTCAAGGGACAAAGTGCTTGGCACCCAGGTCAGAGCCCCAGCTCCCATGTAGTAAGCTGGAGGCTGGACACTACGGCAGGCATTTTTAATCCCAGCAAGGCCCAAGGGTGAGAAAGAAGCAGACGAGGGAATCTTCTGGAAACTTGATGGAATGGGCAGCTACCTGGAGAAAATGATGGTGACACATGAGATCCTGCCTCAGAGGAAGAGAAAAAAGGAGGACTGATACCCCAAAAATCTGTCCTCTCACTACCACTCATGCTCATTGCATGCACACACACATGAACACAAACACATATGCACCATTTACACAATACCCACACCTAAAAGAAACAAAGAAAGAGAATGAAAATCCAATGTATTCTGTTGCAGTTGGTGTGAGTCTCCAGTTGACTTTGTCCTATTTCTACATGCTGGGCACTCCCTTAAATTCCCCCTTCTCATCTGATTTTAACTTATTCAAAGGCATCGCAACCCACATCTCCCACTCATTTGGGTTGTGGGACTAGGAAAGGGTGAGGTGAAAGACCCACTATACAGATACAGAGAGGAATTCTTTAGCTGGAAGGGAAAGGTGTGAGACCCATAGCAGCCACATTCCTGTTTCTATCTGTTTGCTTCACCATGAACTTGATGTACAACAAGGTCATTTTTTCATGGTAAGTATCCTGGGGAAAACATTAAGTTACCTCCATACTTTCCAATTTTAAAATTATTATAACAAAATACCAAATGCAACATATATACCAGTAGATTGTGTTGCTTTCTTTTGCTTTCATGGAGAAAAACACCAATGGATATAATTTGTCTAAATCTACAAACCCATTATGCACTACAGTATGCTCTAGAGATGCCAGATAATCCTTAAATGAGAGGAGGATTTTGAGTTTGAATCCAGTCTCCACTACAGAGCAGCACCTTGTATTAAAAAAAGTCAACTAATTATTTTAAAAAACACTATTCGTTTAAAACTCACACTTTTAAAAATATCTTTATTATGAATAAGTATATACATTGTATGAGCAAATCTTATGAAGGTATTTCCATTTCCCTCCTCTATGTCCCCTGCCCACTGGGGTCCTTCCTTGGTGCACATACTGGATCTGTCCATAGGTTAGGGGGTTATGAACTGCACCAGAGGTATCCAGTTTTCCTTTCTCTCTTTTTTCTTCCTCTTTTGTGTGTTATTGATGAGGGGGGCAATGTCTCTGGATATTCTCCCCACCATGGCTCTTACATTCTTTCTGCCCCCTCTTCTGCTCAGTTCCCTGAGTCATAGTGTGTGAGTTTTGAGTCTGCTTTGTTGTTGAGATCTTAAGTATCTTTGGATCTTTGCCTTGGGTTGTGTTAGGTATCGTTGATGGTTGGTGTCTGTCTCCATTGACCTTTCATGGTTTACCAGACTTGCTTTGGTGATTGGTCTACTGTTTGTCTCCTCACTTTATCATAGGTTTCATTTGGGACCTGTGTGAAAGCCAGGGGTGGTTTGTCTCCTGCCAGGATGTCAGCCACTTTTTAAAATATTTGGATTTTCAAGTAACCAAAACAGTTCCATCTTTATATGCTGATACATTATCTAACCAACCAAAAAAAAAAAGATTTTGAAGTTTCTAACAATTGCCTGACATATCCTGAAACAGCCAGGTAAGTGTTAGTTTGCCTGACCAGCCAGGTAGTTGCTAGTATCTGCATCACTCGGGTGGGAAAATTGAGGATATTGGGACACTTGTCTTCTCTGAGCTTCCATAGCCTTTACAATGGATCCAGTAAATTCAGCTCTGCTAAAGCCCAGACTTGCTTCATTGACATCTCCCTGAAATTTATAAAACTGTCAGTTCAACCAATGACTCCCCCCCACACACACACATTTTAGATCCAGAGATAGAGTCCTTAATGATCTCATTCTCAGAGTCTCAATGTACATAATTCAACTCTGAATGTAGGCTACCCATCCTTTCAATGGGTTTCTGTGCGTGCTGGTGGGAAGCTGGCTGAGTGCAGGAAATCTACAGTCCTGATGCCCTGTGGAGAGTCCGTGTTCATCGCATTATCAGTTTCAATCTGCTAATTGGACATGACAGGTGTGAGGCACCATCTACAAGTCTCACTTTCTTTATTCTTTGAAGAAATATCAAGGTCACTGTCTGAATCCAATCTAAATGGGAGGCTCCATGAACAGTTGTCTCCAAGAGAAGCACCAAGTTCTGCTTTCTTACAGAACCATCACCTGCTATCAGAGCTGCAATGACAACTGTGTGCAAAGACAATGAGGGCTAATTCATCAAGCGTCTGGCCTCAAGTGCTCCCCTAATGGAGATGACAAACATATGCCCCACTGCCACAAGACAGGGCTGTTTGTACAAGGATCCAATTAATCAGTGTTGAGAGTTATGTTTTTGTAATTGATAGAAACAAGAACTGCATAACTGGGTTTAGCCACAGTATGAACCTTGGAAAGTAAATCTATGTGCACACAGAGACTCCTTTCAAGATATAAATAGCATCCCTGTCTCTTTAGCTCTGACACCTTATCTTTCACCTTCCTTATTAGCAAAGTCCTCCTTTGCTTTGAAAAACTTGAATGTTATCCTGGATCTCAAGCCTCCCTGCTTCCTCTCCTAAAGAGAGACTCAGACTAGATAGGGATCAGGGTAGCTGGAGAAGTTTACCTCCTTTTAAGCATAGCTCCCCTTTTATTTTCAGTAACAGCTGACTGTCACCATAAGGGGATGTGCTGTAAAAATTACCAGGTCTTCAGTGTTGTAAGACAAGAACAAGATGAGGATTTTTAGTTGTCAGTTTCTCATGTTTAAATATTGGCAACCATTAAAATCTTGCTTTCCCTGGAAGTGGGACTTGAGGCATGGACTCTCTGGCAAGTTACTTTAGAGCTGAGTCCCAGAGAGAGAAAGGTCATGCGAAATAAGAATGAAAACCAACCATGAATGGGAAAGAAAGTCCTAGAGGATTTGCCAGTGGACAAGGGGAATGCGGGGCATTTGTCCACAGACCTACCACTATTGTTTTAACAGTTGTTCCTAGAGGTAATAACCTCCTCCATTTCCCAACTGAAAGGCGGCTGTGTCTGAGGTGGTATGTCCTTGGCACTCACTGACTCCTGGCGCTATGACTGAAGGCAAAGGTGACTGAAAATATGTAACAAGCACAGAAAGCCACAAGTACAAGCTAATAATGTCCTAAACGTAGAGAGATCAAACAGGCACTGGACATGGGTTTGGTTTGCCTCACAGACTCCATCTGTTTTCCATCTGATAAAAGCCCAACTGCCTCTCCAGCCTGCGCCTCTCAAGGAATCTTAACATTCCCAAAGCAATGGAGCATTTACTACGGAGTCATTTCAATTACCAAGCCTATGACCTCATAGAATGAGCTCCCCAATGAGACACTGTGACCTCACTCTATGCAGGACCTGACTTAAGGTAGGTATTTAAGAAAAATCTCTCTCAGGAGAAAAAGTCCTGAGGTGGGTGAGGAACAGAACAACCATTTCTTCATTCCCATCAGGAAGTGAATTCTGACACATTCATGTTAATCATTGAGAGAGATGAACTTTGTCTTCTAAAGGGGCAATTGTTAAAACCATGATTATAAATTACTAAAAGTGTGCAAGACATTTTCATAGCAATAAAAATAGGAATTTTGTTGCTTTCAGAAAATATAACATTAATATGCACAAAGCAAAAAAAAAAAACCACAAAAACACCTAAGTGTTCATTGGAATAATATCTCCTGACAAATGTCTACAACTTTAGACAAAAGGTGAAAAGGTGTACTACATTATAAATCCACTGTATTATTTATGACCATTATGTGTGTGTTTTAAGTAGAATAGTCTCCCCTTATTCTTTTTTTAAAATATTTATTCATTTTCAAAGAGAGAGAGAGAGAGAGAGAGAGAGAGAGAGAGAGAGAGAGAGAGAGAGAGAGAGAGAGAGAGCACCAGGGCCACAACCTGGTGGGTCTGGCTTATGTGGGTCCTGGGGATTTGAACCCAGGGCCTTAGCACTGGAGGCAAGTGCCTTAACTGCTGAGCCATCTCTCCAGCCCCAGTCTCCCCTTATTCTTGGGAGATATTTTGCAAGTCTCCCAATAGTTACCTGCAAAACAGCACTGAACCATTCATTTCCAAGAGCGTGGAGACTCCATGAGAGTCTGCCTGACAGGAACTGACACAGCTACTAAGTGGCTCCCAGGTGGGTGACAATGCTGTGTGGAGAAATGCATAAAGGGGGCTTCTTGACCCAGGCAAGAAAGAGCAGGATGATAGGAAATTTCACAATTTAAAATTTAAAAATTGTTTCTTTCCAGATATTTCTATTTAATTTATTGATATTAAAACTTACCTTGAGAAACTGAAAGCAGAGAAAGAAAACCTAGAAATGGTTTTCTTTCCTAATGCATGAGAAACTATCTGAACAAGTTCTTAGAAAAAACTACTGTTTTTAAACTGCATTGGTCTATTTGGGTATACCGGTTCTCACTGTTTCTTCTCTTAGAAAAATAATTTATATTCATGATAAAACAACATAATAGATTTTACAAGATATCTATACATATTTAAGTAAGATGGACCCAAAAAGTCAGAAGTTGAACAAAATTTTATACAAGTTCGAGAAACTGAATTCATGTCAATTGTCCAGTCTTTAGTAGACCTTCAGCTGGGTTTCCTAAAGGACACTGACAGTGACAATGCAAGGTGACAAATATTAAAGACTTTTGGGAAGACTGGGTGGGGCTCTTGAAGGTGGAGAAAATAGACAAACAGTTCTCAAAGAAGTAATGATCTTGGAATTATCTGAAAAGCACTACTGTGAAAAACCGTTTTTACCAGTCTTATTGGAGCATGGTCATAATCTCCATACTTAAGCTGGGGTCCTGGGATAGTTTGAGCTCAGGTAGGCCTCAACTACATAGAAAAATCCTAGCAAAGTAATGAAGGATGCTAAGAAATACAGAAAGAGCAAGAAAAAGAAAAAAAAGGAGGTACACAGGACAAGAGAAAAAAGGGTGGGAAGAAGGGGAAAGGGGAGGAAGACAGGAAAATTTAGCAGCTTGCATCTTAAAGAAGACAAAATATCGAGCAATAATGAGCTGTATGGTACAGACCCAGTCCTGTCAAAGTAATCTAATTTCCTCTGATGGACTGACTAGCCCTGAAAATCAAAGGGAAGAAGCAAGAGACAATTTATATGTGAATTTTTCACAAAGCTCTTTTATTCACTTCCTCGTGACATAATCATCAATAACTTGAGAAAATAGGATCCACACTGCATCGCTATGTAGTGGCAGGAAGGTCACGCCTGGTGAGGAGTTATCGATGGAAAAGTGTCTACCTAAAAGGAAGTATAATAAATGGGCTCCACTGTGGTCAATTCTGGGCAGTGCTCTGACCTGGAGAGGGAATAATTAGCACCATCATTAAGTCTATAGATGAGACCAGACTAAGAGGACAGGCTGAGGGATGAGAGAGAGAGAGAGAGAGAGAGAGAGAGAGAGAGAGAGAGAGAGAGAGAGAGAGAGAGAGAGAGAGAGAATCAGTCAGTTCAGGGTAGTCACCAGCCATTAAGGAATAAAAGATCAGAATTCAGAATGACCTTGATATCTTAAAAAAGAACCCACTGCCAGACTACACGAGTGGTGCATAATATGTTATACCTTCATTTTCCTCCTCTTTGCTTCTTTAGGATGGAAAGCTGACTCCTCTCGGTTACAGGGACATGTTTATAATATATTTGTTAAACATGTGCATGATGCTGTTCCAAGCTCCATGGATATATAGTTAAGAAAGAAAGTTCCTAGCTTGTTATGCCAATGAAATAATTACTTTATTGAAGAAGAAATTTAACAGGAACTAACAATCTTGTGTGAGAGACTTCTTTGATTTTGGCTTACCTTTCTCCCCTCTCCAACTCTGAGTTAATTACTTCTTTTGGTTATGTTCATTTTTCTTGGCCTTCCAATGTTAGAGAATTCTGGAGTGTAATCAGACTTATTTATTTGTCTTCCCTCTAAACTCTAATCTCTAAAAGAACACAGGCCATGAGCCATACATCTTCGTATCCCCAGAGCACAGCACCTGACAAACAGTGGATACTCAATAAAGGTTTATTGATTTTGAGCTGAAAACAAATTCTGTATGTACAAAGTGAGCTTTATGCAAGTATTTTAAAAGCTGAGGGGCATTGCCCTGAAGCTCAATAGTTCACACTTTTCACATAGTCAGAAAGGTAAGGTTAAAGATACAGAGCCAGCTCAGCATGCGGACACATGCCCAAAATCCTCGGATTTCGGAGGAAGAGGCAGAAATATCACGAGTTTGAGGCCAGACGGAACTATATAGTTCAGGATCAACCTGAGCTATAGAGTGAGACCCTGTGTCGAGAAAGCAGACAAAAGCATATGGACAAAAAAAAATTATGTTGAACAGAACTTCTGAAACACAAGTCATTTTTATATATAATTAAGAGAGAACAACTCTACAGCATGAGTGAGGGAAGATAGCCAAGATGAAGATAAAAATGCCTTGAGGAAGAACCTCTCAAAATAGAAGAAAAAGGAGATGGTAAGAAGAAAGGGAAGTTTCCAAGGAACGGATGTCCAGGAAACTCAAGGAAATCATGGAAAAGCTGACAACCTGAGGCTGAGGCCAATAAGAATGTTCCAGAAAAAATAAAGATCAAAGGCAGCCCTCATTAGAGGAACTTAAGAAAAAAGAAATACTTAGGGAGAACATTCTAGCTGGCACAAGCAAGACAAATATATGTTAAACCTGGAGTCAAACAGAAGAGAGTAACCCATGTGTGAGAGAGGCCTTGATTTGAAGCTACACACACGTCTGCCACAGATGATCCACGGCATAGAATGTGTGACAGGGACAACGGAGAAGAAGAGCTCTTCCCTGGAGGAGTACTGTCCACACAGACATGCACAGCACCGAGCATGGGTGTGTTCTAGCTACAGATGGGATAGACTAGCTAGAAGCTCTTAACCTTCTAAGAGGAGGAAACATGGACGACTGAACTAAAGTTTGGTTGGCATGTGCAGCCATGTAATTATTTGGGAAGACTGCTCATTTTAATTCAACTTAGAAAAAAAAAGTGTGCATTTGACTTATAATTCTCCCTTCCCAGTCAAATATGGGCACATCAGTCTCAGCTTTCCTGTGGCTCCAATTCTGGAGGTCACAAATTCTCAAGGCTTCACATGTAAACGCGCCATCCCTGTAAAAAGTTTGCTTTATGTTTCAATTGCTGCTTCATTTATATGGAGAGAAGGGACTGAGAGAGGATATCATGACAAGAAAGAAAGTATGGCCATTATTTTCAAAACTCCCCATCTGATACAATGTCACTCAGTCTTCACGTCTTACCTCAAACATTTATACTGTCTAAAGCTGAATTGTAATTACAGAGAATGGCTTGTTACCAAGGCACATATTTTCCAAGATAATCCACAAAATCCTAGACACAATAATAAATACTGAGACACAAAATCCTACAGATGTAATGAAAAACACTGAGGTGAATTAGACTCAAAACATGATCCGATCTTGCTCACTAGCTCAATTAAAGGCACAATCATTTCAGACAACTCAAATAAAAGAATTGGTTTTAAAAATATAGGTAAGCATCTAGGACTAGACATGAGATTCTGAATTTAAGCATTCACTCATCATATAAAATGATAGCTATACTGTATCTGAACTTTTTTTTACTCAAAGTTATAAGATGTGTGTCACAATTCTGAAAATATTCATACCAATTTTAGGTAATGTTTTTTTCTCTCACCTCCTGCACAAAATCATACTTGAGCAACTTTGAAGTCACTGTGTTGATGGTACAAACAATGCTGACACAAATCTTAAAACTATAAAGTCTATTTTGGAGTATCTAATTGTAAGGCCCAAAACCAAGTGGTGAAAATGAAAAACTGCAAACACGAAGTGATTAGAAAAGTAGTCATAATAGGCCTCACTGCTGTTGTTATTGAATGTACAAGAGAAATAACCATCAGCCTCTTTGCCTATGGTGGTACTTGACTGATTTGATGTGGTTTTGTGCACAGTTGCTGTGCTAATGGAGCAGATAGTTACCCCTTAACAAAGGAAAGCTCAAATGTAAGCCTTTGGGTTTACAGTAACCCCTGAATATCAAACCACCAGGAAGGATTTTAAAATGAAGCCCCTGCTGATCAATTTACTGGTTAAACCCTTTGTCTCCTCCAAACAGTAACATCACTCACAGGACACATTATTGATAAATTGCAGGATTTCAAAGATAAGCAGGGAATTAAAAATCCATAGCAGACATTATTAGCTTTAGGAAATGCACTGAACAGAATATGATTGTTGGTCTGGATCCAGTTTTTCCTTTATGCATGTCAAAACATAAACGGTTGCTGCAGGAGATTCCTATTACCACCGAATTCTAAAGAACAGAGCTGGCTCAGCTACCGGCTGAGGACAAGGCAAGCTGGCCTGGTTGCTGAGTGTGATCTATAAAAACAAGACCCAAGGCTGACCCGCCAAGTGTTCCCTTCTCACCTTCTCCCAGCAATGGCAAGCTAGTGATGTGGTTATAGGGTACAAAGCAGCGTTTAGGAAAGGTTCCTAAAGGAAATCATTCTTTGCCACCATGTTGTCATGGTAACCACGCCAATCAAGCTCCCTCACAAAGACTTTTATGTCAAGTCCTGTTAGTAAACTCATATGGAAAGGATATCTCAACTAAAGCAACACGATGTCTGTTACCCAATTAGAAACAGGCAAGAGGCACAAGTTCTTTTACATACTAGAGGAATATCATCTCTCCATATTAACACCCCAGGACACTCAAGTTCAGTCATTCTACATAAATAAAAATTTCCAGAAGACCCTTTTTCAGGAAAAGCTAAGAAATAAGATCCTCACAAGAACTGACTTTGCAGATGGAGGAGGCAAAGTATTAACCATTAACATTGTTAAGATTGGCTTAGACTAGGAGTCAAGCTTCGGTAACTTTCTGAGTCCTGGGGAAAGCATTGCTCAGGGGACACAGTTCCTGATTGACAACTTGCTATTTATTTGACCACGTTTGAAAAAATGGAAGTAAAGGATAAATAAATTTTGACACATTTTATTTTGAGATACTCTATATTACTATCTTAATTTCAATCCTTTAATTACATGCTTCTCTAATATAAGAGCTCCCTGTGAAGCAAGGAGTACATTTTAAATTACTACGTTACATTTGAATCTTTCAATAAAAAATTATCTGGGAGATGCTTAAAGGCAAATCCCTTTGTGACCCAGAATTCTGAGCTTCCTGATAGCTGATCTTACCAGATAATTCTTTCATCTGTCTCATAATATCGGGAAGCACAAAAACGAGCAGGACGATCACCCCTGAGCACTCCTGCACAATGATAAATGCTGTACACCAGCTTCTTTTACAAGTATGACTTCCCTGGGCAATTGATGTAGTGTCCTTGCTTCAAGATGCTCAGAGTAGCCAGGACACAGCTAGCTCATTGCTTTCCTGGTAACCTTATAGATATACTGAGATTTGATTCCGTAAGAACAAGAGGAGATGGATATACATCTGTGTGCTGTGCAGTATCAGAGAAGACCATAAATAGTTAATATTTTTATGTATCTGTATAATTTTAAGCATACCTATTCATCCCATAATGTACATTCTAAAATATATTTTTCATACATATATTCATATACTTTCATGTCAATTGAAAAAAGAAATCAGGTGTAGTGATGCACACCAACATTCAATGGATGTGGGAGATGAAGGCTGGAGGATCAGGAATTCAAGGCCAGTTTGGATCTTCTGAGATACAGGGTCAAAAAAACAAGAGGCAAGTGTAGTAGTGCCCACCTTTAATTCTAATACTAAGAAGGCTGAGGTAGAAGGATCACCATGAGTTTGAGGCCAGGCTAGGCTACAGAGTGAGTTCTGGGCCAGCCTGGGTTAGAGTGAAACCCTGCCTCAAAAAAATAGAACAAAATAATAAAGAAAAGAAAAAAGGATGTGATCAATTGCTTGCTGTTCCTTCTGCCATGCCTTCCCCACCAACATGGGCCACATCTCCTCAAACTATGAGCCAAATCAGCCCTTCCTTCCTGTGTTACCTGTCAGGTATCTGTCACAGCAAAGTCCGCCACTCTCTTCACCCAGCAACCCAAAGATGCCATTTTATTTTCTACTACATTTCGAAGTCCAGCAGTTTAAGTCACCACACAGTCCTAACAGAAATTAAAATGTCCATGTCTGGGGGAGACCAGGTAGATGCTCAGCATGTAAGAACACTTGCTGTGCAAGGATGTGGACCTGACAGGGATCCTCAGAATCGACATAAAAAGCTGAGCATGGCCACACATGAGGATTATTGCAGCTCCCTGGACATCCAAACTAACCCCCAAACAGGGAGCTCCAAGTCAGTGAGAGACTGACTCAGGGAAGTAAAGTAAAAGATCAATGGAAGAAGACATGTAATGTGGCTTCCAATGGGGCACGTGTAGTTATTGTACACACACTCATGCACTTATCACATGCAAACACACTAACACACACACACACACACACACACACACACACACACACACACACACACGGTCCAGGTCAATGTACCTGTCAGTCTGGAAACTCAACTTCTAACCACCTTTCCCACTCACATAGGATTGGCTTAAGACTAGCATCCAACCATAAGTGAAATGACATTTAATTGCCTTTATTTTCCTTTTAGTTTTTCTCCTCTATTCATTCTGCCCTTTCCATGTCACTTCACTCGTATTTTTTTTTTCTGATGATGAAATGACCAAGTTCATCCCTCTCTCTGTCTCTCTCAGAAACACTCATCTTTTAGGATGCTTTCCTGAATAAACTTGCACCATAATCTCTGTACCCAGCACTTCTTTCTTCTACAGCCCCTTGAATTCTGCTGAAGTTTGTTCTGTTCTCTTGGCAACTCTGGAGAGCATCCAAGAGGGCCTCAGTTCCCTCATAGGCTGCCCAAGAAACATTTAGGAACACACCAACAACTCCTAGTGGAGGCCAATCCGATTACATCTCTGCTCCCTGTAGGAATAAACAACTGACAGATCTGGCTATTATACTTCTAAATTTATTAAATAGAAGCAAAGGTGCTGATCCACCAGACAGGGTCCTTGCTTGAAGTTGCTTGTCCCACTGGTTTTAGAAAGAGGAATGTTTGCCAAAAGACATTCATCTTTGTCAATCCTCTCCTTTAATCCTACCCCTAAAACAATTCCTCATTATTTCCTTTGAAAATGAGTCTTTTCAGATGGGGGTGGATGAATCTCAGTATCATAGTATGTTTGGCATAAGTAAGGCTTGAGGATCCATCCAGCACTCTCCCATGTCCAAAGAAGAAACCACACTTGTCTCTTAGTTCAGAAGATGAACCTGGTGTCAACCACCTGAGAGTCACAACCAATGCTTTCATTTCAGCATCTCTACCTTTAACTACATACATAAAATTAGTCCTATAATCAAGTGAAGCATTATTGGAATGGTTTGAATAAGAATTTGAGAGCTGAAGTAAAAAATTGAATATATCATTGTGGTAGCTTGAGTGGATGCTTCCCCCCCCCCCCGCCCCCGCATAGACTCAGGAGTTCAGTAGGAAGGAGACAAAGAAGAAGGAAATGGGGACACCTGGTTGGAGGAGGTGCCACCTTAGGTGGAACCTAGGGTCCAATCCTAAAGTGTTACTGGGGACTTAGCTGAAATTCCAACCTAAATTATACAGAGAGCAGTCTGAGCTCTGCTGGGAGTTCCCTGCTGTTTGGCTGCCTGAGTCTGCTTGATTTTTGAGGTGCTTGGATCTCTAAGCTTCAAATAAATCCTGCTTCTCCCATAAACTGTGACTGGTTTGCTGGTTCATCCCAGTGACATAAAGCTAATTATGACAATCATTACATTAAATATATATATATATAATGACTTTTATGTTGACAGATTATGAATGTTGTCTATTTGTTATTTTGACACACACTCTCATGTAATCCAAGCTAAATTCAAATATATTATGTAGATGAGGCTGGCCTTGAATTCCTGATGCTGATAAGTGCTCAGATTACAGGTGTGTGCCATCATTCCATATCTGGTAGTTTTGCTTATTACCATTTACCCATTAAAAAATGTTTCCTAATGGATACGCCATATATCCCACACTTAATAATTGAGGATATTATAAAAGAGTATAGGAGAATAAAAGTTCATCATTAGACTAAAATAAAATGGATTGCTTTGCAAATAATGATTATTACTAACAAATCACTGATACTTCTTATCAGACATTTGTGCTATCTTTCCATTAATATATTAAGAAATAAAACTATACAAAAAAAGCAACATTTCTTAAGTATCCTGTGACCACCAACAGTTCCAGAGGATTTAGTGGCATCACACTGACAAACATGAACATCACTAGGAAAGTAGAAAACACATTTTTGGTTCTTTTTGTTTTGTTTTCTTTTCTGCTTAGTAAGCATTTCCAGCTTCTGCTATTGCACACGTGCCAGGTGGTACACCTTTCCTATGCTGCTTACACTGTGCCAAGTGAGGTACTGATAGTTGTCCCTCAGTGATTTGGGACATCTGCTCTCTTTGACTTTTTACCCTGAAACATTTATCCAGGCCTCCATAATGTCTGCCTTAGCAAGGCTGCCAGCATCCTAAATGCTTTCAAAGCTAACTTACACAGAGACAGAAAAGGCTATAAGAACAGGGAATAAAATGTTAAAGTGCAAACCGATATAAATGCATGTTCTGACAGAGAAAGTGTACTTTAAATTGTTCAAAGACAGACATTCGCATTCTCCCAAAGAGAGCAGAACTGTTGCATTTATCCATGGGTTGAAAGGTCAAGGACCCAGTGACTGATGACTGATGTTAAAATACTACTGTCTGTTACTAGTCCACCATCTATGGGGAGGGTGCTATTTGTTACCTTCATACCACATAAAAAGATATCAATCTTCTGACTGAACAATTTTCTCAGGACCCCAGAGCTTGAATCCAGAACTTGAATATAATTCTGCCTGACTGAAATCACTACACGTGCCATAGCCACTGACTTTAAGCTTAGGAAATTAAGAGTTTAGAACACAGAAAGGACTGAAAGATTTTCACTCCTCCAAACTGAATCCAGTATTCACAGTCTTTCCCATCTACATATGCAGAAATGACTCATACTCTAGGCTAGCATTTACTACTGAGCATCACCAAATACAAGTTACTGTAGAGTATTGTGTTGGACCTGACTCTGTTCTAGATCCTAACAGACTACACTGAAAATCACAAGTGTAGTCATACATATTAAAGTCCCAGGGCAAAGAGCTTCAGAGAAGTCAGGAGAGAAAACAAGTTTGTAAACAAACCAGTTTCAATAACACTAGCCATGATTTATCTGTCCTTCAATCCTTACAAGTAAGATGGTGTAGCCTAATATGATTAATCAATTATCTTTCTACAATTTTGCTTCCCTGTCCCACCCTACAAGGAAAGTAATGAAATGACAAATGTGTATTTATACTTTTTTTCAAGCTATCTTCAGTCCATACAACCAAACCCCTCCACCCAACTCACTGAACATCACATTTTATGAAAGAAAATGCTGCCCAACTTAGAAGTTACAAAAAAAAAAATAAGAACTCTAAATAACTATAGAAATTCTGTGCTTTGACAATTGTCTCCTCATCTTACCCTAATCAACAGTGCATTCTACCTAGCACTTTCTGTGCCTTTTTCTTGGAATTCTACCCTTTCTCTATATCCTAATTTTGTTCTTACTATCACTCCTGATTTTTCTCAGAATACACGGACATGTAATATGACGGGTCTCACTGATTCTTCTTAATTTCCTTGGAAACTTTCATTCATTCCAAGTAGCTCTAACTACCTGCTTGTGTTCCAAAGATGCTCCCAATTTTCTCTCCAGAGGAACCATGCCTAAACCACAGAATCAATTAACACCTAGGTGCCCCCAACACAGCCACCTTCATTCAATGTCTACTGTCCATCATAAGCCAAAGGTTTCCAAACATTTCCCTACCCTTCAGCCCTGGGTAGTTTTCCTCCTCTCTCTCAGTAAATGACATTTTATACAAAAGACTGCATCTACAATTTCTTCCCCATCTTCCTCTTCCTCTTCAACCAATCCTTAATCCAATCCATTAGAAATCCTATCTCCATAGCCACCACCAGCCTCATCTGGACTCTGTACAAAAGCTTCTTAAATGGACTTCTTATTTCTAACCTGGTTACTTTTCTCATCTATTCTTTACACAGCAGCAAGACTAATTCTAAAAAATCCAGTGTCATTCATTTGCCTACAATCCTTTCTATGGTCTCCCATTGTGCACTAAATGAAATACAATCTCCTCACCAAAGTCCACAAGATCCTGAGTCACCAATCTCCTGACCTGTTCTCTCCAGTCATAATTGTTTTCAACTCTCCCATCCACTGCCCTCCATCCCTGCGGGTCTTGTATTAGTGACCAGGGTGATTTCACACTGATTCTGCTCCACATAAGTAGCTGATGATTTCTCTGCCTCAACTTAAACCTTACCTCCATGAGGAAATCTACATGCCTGGGGTTACAAGAGGTCAGACATCAATTTTTCTCCTAATATCATCTTTAAATAATTTGTACTTGCATATCCATTTGACACTCCTGCTGAATGGTAAACTCCCGAGTGGCAAGCATATAGCCTCTGTGATCAGTCTTGAATATCTAGTGCCTTCTGTGGTGGTATCCTGTATATAGAGGAAATTGTCCAAATGTCAGATCAAAGCCTGGCGTGCTGCTGGTCTCTGAGTACTTTGCAGACACCCTTCCTCAACAGTAGCTTAAAGCTTCAGGGTATGCAGTGAGCCTGTTTACGTATTACGTGCTGCTCTTTCTGCCCAGAAAACTCTACTTTTTGATTGAACTGGCAGATTTCCACTTAGATCTCTCTGCTTCCTTTGACTCTATGTCCTCCCCATGCCCACATATGTGCACATTTGCTGAAGGTTGATGTGATCATTTCCTTTAGTGCAGTGTGTTCATTGCATTTGTTACACTAGCATCATACCAAGTTACTTATTTCAGGTAAGGAGAGTAAAGGCATCTCTAGTACATATGTCAGTGCCCCAGCCTTTGGTGAATGAAAAAAATGAATCAACTTATCAATGTATATGATATGAAAGAAATGTTCACTATCTGCCACAAAAAGTAAGCAAATTCCATTTTTCTCCTAGGCCCTGGAACATAATCAGCTCATTTACATTTAAAAGCAGATCACAACTTTAACATATAGGATATAAATCAACTGGCATCACTCAAAGATTTCTTATTCACTGGAGGTTATTAAATTTCTGAATTAAACTAAACATGGGTCTAATCCATTAAGCCATGGCTAAATGGACTTGAATAGAATCCCTTTAAAATAATAAGCCTGAAATTATACGAAAGAGCTTCCTCCTTTAAATATCTACATTTTCATAGTCATAAGTACAATATCCCAAAGCACATTTAATTACAATTTATTAGCATCCCTGAAAATAATAATAATAATATAAAATAGTCAATAATGATGAACACAATTTGATCTATCTTGCTAGTCTGTCTATTATGAAAAGGGCCATTGAGGTCTACAATCCACAAATGAAGAGTCTGAGTTACTGATTACAAAGCACATAGGACTAATGAAAAGAGAATCATTTCAGTATTCAAAAGCCCTATCGTCTTAAAATAGATGATATTTAGGAATTGTTTTAAGGCGCTGGAAGGATAAAGACCCTGATTTGATTCCCCAGTACCCACGTAAAGCCAGATGCTCAAAGTGGCACATGCATCTAGAGTTCCTTTGCAGTGGCTGGAGGCCCTGGTGTGTCCATTCTCTCTCTATCTGCTTCTTTCTGTCTCTCTCTAATTGTAAATAAATAAATGTTTTTTTAAGCATGAATATGCGATGTGGACTGAACATTTGTGTCCTGCTAAATGCAATACTGAAGCTTTATTCTCCAGTATGGTACAGTTGGAGGAAAAGCATGGGAAAAAATAAAGTCATAAATGGAGCCTTCATAAATGCAAATAGTAACTGCCTCGAATGTGACCTAGGAAAAATACCCTCCTGTGGTCACTCTCAAGCTAGCTATTTGCCACATGAGAAAATAGCAGGAATGTGCTATCTGCATCTTAGAAAGAAAGCCTCAGTAGGAAGGTAATTAGTGGCACATTTGTCTTAGATTGCCAGTCAATATCTGTGGTTTAAGTCCCACAGTACATGGTACTGTGTGTCAGCATCAAGACATACTATGCTCATTGGTAACTCTTGAAGACAGGTGGATACTGAAATTATTGTGTGACATTGATAGGTGCTGCAGAATTAATATCAGGTTCTGGGGCAGTTGCATAATCAGTTATCTAAAAATTGAAAAGCTTATGAGATTTTTGTTGTTTACATCTCCCCAAAAATATTTAAAAAATCAAATGAATAAGCCAAGTTTGGTAGATTCATGGAAAAGACTTAGCTTTTGCAACAAGGTAAAATTAAATATGCTATATAATAGTTATGAAACATTATCTACCAATGCAGATAATTCAAACCATGTCTATTTAAAAGTAAGATACAGTGCTTTGATCTACATGGCGACTGGGGGAAAGGAATTCCATAAAATGCAAGAGTCCAAAATGCCAGAACGACTCTCCCAGCAATGCCCTATGTCACAGTGTCTGTTTCACATTTACTGTGAAGAGCTCACCAAAGGAAATGGCCAGGTACCACCAGAGTTTCTTAGGCCACCCATACAAATTACTATTTTTCATTTGCTTTAAATTGAAGCATAACTTACAAAATGAACTGTCCACATTTAAGTGCAGTTAGATGAGTTTTCTAATGCATATGTCTGCAAAATTGAATCATTACCAAAACATGGAACTCTCTGTCAGCACAGGAAGCTCTCTTATGTTCTTCTCCTACCATGTTCCATCACCCTTTCCCCCACTTCTTTCCATGGAAGACCAAGGCCGTAATTGCCAGGCCTTTGGTCACTACAGATTAGCTTTGCCTGGATCTGTTGTTTTTGTAATTTCTTTTGGAAAACTATATCATAAGAACATATTGCACACTGGTCATACTCTCATTGAGTTATACTATTATGTCCTCTCTCCCCTACCCCCATTTCACTGAGGGCTCCTCACAGTGAGTTGTCAGTATTCACTGTTGGCTCATAAATGTGCCTGGCAGTCAGTCTCTCTGAAAAGAATAATGCCTCAGAGTACACCTTCCCAGCCTGTAGCTCCTACATTCTCTCCTCCTTCTTTTTCACAGTGTTTCCTGGGCCTTGAAAGTCATAAATCTCCTTTAGTGTTGAGCTCCCAGGAGTCTCTGATTTTTGCTTTGATGAGTTTTGAGTCTCCTCAGTGTCTACTGCTGTCTCCCTTGTTGTTAGGCAAGCCTTAGGAGCAACACTCATATCCGAACTGCCATTCACCCTGCAGTGTTTCCTAGGCCCTGGCAGATGTAACAGAGATGACTTATCTTGTGCTAGGCAGTCTGCTTTGTTTCTTGTCGAAAGGATGGATTTGGGTCTCTCGAGTACTTTTTGGTATCTTTGTAAGGGACAAGCTGTTTTTCTTTTGGTCTTGTAGTACTTATTCTTTGTTTTCTGTATATGGTGTTTGGACTATGATGTGACATGGGCAATTTCTTCTCTGGTACTATCTATCTGGTGTTCTGTGTGTCTCCTTAGACTGGATGGATCTCTCTTTTACAAGATTCAGAAAATTTTCTTCTATACTAATATTATAGATCTCCTCTATGCCCTTGGTCTGCAGTTCTTCTTTTGAACTCCCATGCCTTGAGTGTTTGGTCTTTATAAGGTGTCCCACATTTCCCTCATGTTCTTTTCAAACATTCTTTTGAACTTGGTATTGCTTTTGGCCTCCTGATTTATTTCCTCCGTCTTGTCCTCAAGCCCTTATAGTCTGTCCCCACATGATCTATGCTGTTGATGAGACATTATTTGTAGCCTCTTAAATGAGTTATTTCATTTTTGTTTTCCATTAGGTTTTTCTTCAATATCTCCATCTATTTATTGAATTTCATTTTCATTACTTAATTTGACTTTCTTATTGTCTCTGGGAATTCATTCCTGCAATTGATCAGGTCCTCAATAAATTCAGCCAACTGTCCAGTGAGTTATTTTTTCTGTTGATTCTTGCTCATTTCATTTAGCCATCTATTGAGTTCTTTTCAATTGTATTCCTGTTTACTCAGAGGTTTTTTGTTGTTGTTGTTGTTGCTTCTCTTTCATTTCATTCAGCTGCTTATTAATGGTCTCATTATGTTTGTTGAATATGCTAATCATAATTGCATTCTGGAATTCTATCTGGAGTTTCCTCTAAGTAGGTACTCTTTTGTGTCCTTTCTCTCACATTGCTCTAGTTATTTTACATATGTTACCTAACTTAACTTTATATCCCCATGTATTATGCCCCAGTGTCAGTCCTGTTCCCACCAGAACCCATAAGAGGCCAGTAAACCAGGAAATTCACTGACCTTGTCTTTCCTTTCACTCCTCCCTTTCTCACTCCTCCTCTCTTTGTTGTTGCCTCTACCATGCTTTGGAGTCTTTCTAATTATCTCCTTAATAAATCTACTTTATCTCACCAGTCCCTAGCACACATTCCTGACTTCCTCTTTGTCATGCAAGAACAAATGCTTGCTTGGGGTGTGGCTTATGGCCTTTGAGAATTTAGGCACCTCAGCCACTGGGTCCAAGCCAGGTGTCAGTCACTCTAACTTCACCTCACAACTCTTAACTGATTTGTTTGGCTTCCTTTTTAGTACTGTGTATTGTGAATTTATAGATATTATTTGATTTATAGTACTCAAAGAAAAAAAAAGAGAGGAAAAGCTATAAGAAGAATTTTACATAAATTCTGAGACTCCTGACACTTTCAGAGGAACCAGTAAGTAAAGGGAAATCTTGCCATTAAGAAACAAGAGGAAACAAAATAGTCGAGTAGAAAAATGAACTATGGATTACACTTTTAGTAGCAATTATACTTTAGGGTAGTCAGGAACAGGTTTTTCTGGAAAATCCCTAAAACGAATCTCCACAGGATGAAGTGCACTTGGGAAGTATGGGTACTTAGAAAGAGCACGGGCTGTCTTCCACTCCAATGCCTATACTTTATAGGTAAGAACACTAAGGCTGGAGAAGGTTAATTGTTTGGACAAAGATCATAATGATGAAATCAGCTCTACCATGTGTATCTGCCATTGATAATGCATAAAAATATCTTTTATTGAGTCTTTACTGTGTCTCAGCATTGATCTCAGCCATGCGGATGTGATGTGAACAATCCTCACAATAAAGTAGGGTATAGATAAGGCATATTTACATTGGAATAAACTGACTTTACAGGACTATGATCACATTCTTCCACATAAAACCTGTGCTCAAGGTCACTTTTGGATCCCTGTAGACAATGTGGGGCTGAGGAGTTGACACAATGGGCAAAAGTGCTTGTTGAGTTTGATTCCAGAGCTCAAGAAAAAAGCTAGGTGTGGCTGCACACACCTGTAACCCCTGTACCGAGGGGGACAGAACTGAAGGACCACAGGGCTCAGCCAATCTAATGACATAAAAAACAAAAGCTCCATGCTCAGTCGGAGGCACTATGTCAACAAAATCAGGTGTCAGAGAAGTAGAGGAGGTCAGCCAACATCTTCCTCACCATCCTCACAGGTTGGCACAGGATGCCTAGAACTGTACACACACAATTGCATACAACACACACACACAGCAAATGTGATAGAATGGGGAAGATAAAGTGACATTAGACAGTGCATAAAATGTTAATACTGTACTTCAGTGATTTAATGATCCTTTTTAACTAAGACAATATATATTGGTCAGGCCATATGAGTGGGCAAAAAGTTGGCTTGGTAAAGGACAGTGGCCATTTTTTTAAACATCTTAAATATGGACAGCCATATCCTTCAATCAATATCATTCAAATCAGATGCTCATAACATCTTCCATTTTCCTTTTATATATAAGGTTTAAGCTGGCCCAAATCAAGTTTTCTTGCACTTTTAAACCAGGTTTTGGGCAGAAACACATTTTTAGAAGCATTTGACTTGTTTTTTAATTCACATCTCTCCTCCCTTACCTTATTTACAATCCCATTTGAGAAATTCATTTATTAATCAGGCACTGCATGGCCTACGACATGGTTGAAACGGAAACTTGTTCCACTACACTTTCTGAATTCTACTTGGCATCCATGTATGCAGATCTACAGTGCACAGCCTGTTCCCAGCCCTGCCCAAGAAGAGGGGTGACTTCAAACCAAGTCGAGAGGCTGGGCTCATGCCGCTCCCTAGGGAACGTGGCCCTACAGAAGCTATCTGAAGCTCAGCTGCTTGGGGACATAGGCAGCTGTGCCAGACTTTGCTGCCTTGAAAAAGACCGTTTACTATTCATCACAGTTTTATTAACATAGAACCCTAAAAAAATAGATAACCATAGAATCAAGTTCTGTTTATCCACAGGTAAGGAAGAAAGAGGGCAGGGGAGAGACAGGAAAAGAGGGCGGAGAAGGAAGAATAGAGAAGAGGAAAGAAAGAAATACACAGAGCTGGTCTACTGAACTCTGAATACTTATGCCACAAAAAAAGGTAAACTCTGTGATCTCAGACCGATGATTCACATTTTTTTTAAAAAATGGCTTTTGATTTTCCTCAGAATCTTGAGAGTGAGAAGCAGTGATGGGTCACAGTCTGGTAGAAACTCCCCATAAAAATGCTATGAATTGATGGACTTTGTGGCACACCTTTAATCCCAGCACTCTGGAGGCAGAGGTAGGAGGATCCCCATGAGTTTGAGGCCAGCCTGAGACTACATAATGAATTCCAGGTGAGCCAGGACTAGAGTCACACCCTACTTTGACAAACCAAAAGAAAAATAAAAGCTCTACATTGATTTGCATACTTGTTCCTATGTTCTATATCTGATCTGTTTCTTCATTAGGTCTATCTATTGAATCCCAGGAGGAAAATGTCACGACATGTTTTATTTTGTTTGCTTGATTGTTTATTTTTGTTGTTAATTTCTTGTATGGGGTGTGTGTGTGTGTACGGTATTAGTGGTGTGATGTGTGTGTGTACAATATGTGTGGTGTGATGTGTTTCTATGTGTGTAGAGTATGTGTGGTGTGATGTGTGTGTGTGTGTACAGTATGTGTGGTGTGATGTGTGCCTGGAGATGCTTTTTTTTTTTCAGTCAGACTAGCTAATCACAAGAGACTCTCCTGTCTACACTCCCCACGAGACTGGGGATACAGTTATGTATGGACACGGCCAGCTTTTTATGTGGATGCTTGGGAATCAAACCCAGGCACTCTCTTGCTTAAGCAATGAGTCTTTTTATCCCCTGAGCCATTTCTCCTACGACAGAAACAGTTTTAATGCTAACCAAATTGGTTAAAATATTAAGTCTTGGGCTGGAGAGATTGCTCAGCGGTTAAGGCACTTGCCTCCAGTGCCTAGGGCCCCTGGTTCAATTCCCTAGTACCCACATAAGCCAGACCCACAAGGTGGTGGCCCTGGTCCTCTCTCTCTCTCTCTCTCTCTCTCTCTCTCTCTCTCTCTCTCTCTCTCTCTCTCCCTTTCTCTCTGCTTGAAAATGAATAAATAAAATATTTTTTTAAAAAAGAAAAAAGTCTTGCTTACTCTGTGTCAAAGTACACTTGGCTAGTTTCCAATACACCCTTATGAAACTGCCTGAGGAATGTTATATAAGCATGCTCAATGGCTGGGCTAAAGATTATACACTCCATGCACAATTAAAAAGAACTCCCCAGCCTAAATCAGCAAATCTACTCATTTCAGTAAGAGAAATGACTAGGTGAGCAAAATTGAAGCTTGCTAAGCTTCCTTATAAACACACACTACATTCCCCTAGAATGTCAAGTCTTTCTGAATCACGCATATCATCACTAAGGATTGAGAAAAAGAACTCATACAAGCTAGGTCTCTTTTCACCACAGAATGAATTTTGTCATTCTGAAAATGCTTTGCTATTCATTTCAACACAGTATTTCTTTTATGAGTCAGCTGTATTGTAAACACTGCAGAACCTCAGAGAAAGTTTCACGTAGCAAAATCCATTTACATATACTAATTTGACAAAAATTGCTTTCCAAATCACAATGTTTTTATTTTTCCTTTAGTGTTTTTATGACAGTTGGAAATGGGTACAAGCTGTAATTTACTTGTATCCATTTCCTACTTTAATAGTGTCCAGTGAAATCATTCAAACAGCATGACAGATAAAAGGCAATAATGAAAAGTGTTTGCAATCTTCTGAGAGCTATAATGTGCATTGAATGTAAACAGTTGGTGATTTTATATGTGTGTTTATATGTGTATGTGTACAATCTATACATATGGTTGGTAACTGCTAATTCCTGAATATTCATATATATCCTGAAAATGTAACATAAAATGGTGCATACTGACCCCAATAGCTTCTAGTCTACCCTTGAATTACCTCAATAGAGAATCGCTAAGAAAAAAAAAATCCTTCAGGACATGGTCAAACCTTAGAGTTGGTAACAGTAGATTTCATAGTCACAAAAGCAGAACAGCAAGATGTCACATGTAAGTCCCATGGCAGCTAACTTTGTCCAATAACACTCCACAATGTGAACATTAGGAAGACAGTAGACAATGAATGATTACAGGGAAGAGAGAAAGTTAATTACAACGATATTGAGAAGAGTCACTGAGCAAGTCCACAATGTACTTCAAGTACAAGTATGACAAAGGAAATTAATCAGTATTTGCGCCTTCTATGCGTGTTTTGTTAACAAAGTAATTTTACACATATTTTTTATTTATTTACCTATAAGAAAGAGAGAGAAAGAGAGAGGGGGGGTGTATCAGGGCCTCTAGGAACGGCAAATGAACTCCATGGTGCAAACTTGTGCATCTGGCTTTACATGGGTACTGGGGAATCGAACCTGGGTTGTTAGGATTTGTAGGCAAAGGTTAATATCTTAGCCATCTCTCCACCCCAATAAGTGATTTTGATTTAAGTTTATAGTTATACTACAGTATCATAATACTTCACAATGAAGATTATTTTAAATATGAACTTTTTAAACTGTAAACTGTTCATATCTAAAGGAGGCTGGATATTCAATATTTCCCTAAATTGATACTTTCCATCTCGTTCTCTCCTCCCTCCCTCCCAATCTCTCATTCACTTTCCCCCTTCCTTTCTTCCTTTCCCGCTCTCCTCTTTTTTCTTAGACTACATGAAGCTTCCTTTTTCTATAAAATAGCTAACTATGCATAACCCATAAAAAGAGAGATAAATACCTTAAATGAAAACAGTCTTCTACTTCCAGTTAGTTCTCTCATAAATTTAGTATCCTCTGCTCATTGTCTAGAGAGCTCCATGATACAGAAGACTTTTTATTTCCTAATCTTTTGTACATAAAAATATGAGTATTACCCTAAACTCTGAGGACCCCAGATAGTCTTAGCATTTCCCGTTCACTCAGAAGCTGAGGCAACACATCACGACTTCCAATGAGAAAGAAAAGTACAGGATTTAGAAAATAACATTGGAGGTTTACCACTTTCATCTGTCTTATTGTCCAGAAAGTTTTGGCTAAAGAGTGAACCTTATTGTTATTATTATACTCTGGCTCCATACCCAAGGAGTTAGTAACGCTCGTGCATTAGACTTCTGAGACTCCATCAGGGTGTCCAAGAATACCTACTTTTGATGTATCATAATCCTCACATATAAAGATGACAGCACAAAAAAGAGGGGAAAATAGTTCAGGAAGTACAGATATGTGTTGTAAATGACATCTGGATATTTAAATACTGTCATTTATAACTTTAGAAGCTGTTAAGTGAGAAATTTCACTATCATCTGGATTTCATAACAGTTTCATTTTTTTCATTTTCACAAAAGTGAAGCTGCATTTGGTGGTGGAGGGGGATGTTTGTGTTTTGGAGACAAGGTCCAGCATGAAGACCAACCAGGCTGGACTTGAAATCTCAATTCTCCTCCCTCAGTCTCCTGAGTAATAGAGAACAGTGATGTGTACAACCATGTTCAAGACAGGATGCTGCTATTAGAACAGAGCCATTCATACTTTCATCAAGCTGAATGACAGCTATTTCAACATTAAATTTACAAGTGTGACGACATTCAGTCTGAAAATCAGCTGTACTTCAGAAGTGCTTGCATACTTTCTTTCCCCACCCCCACCCTAGTAGTTGCACATGCATTTGGGGATTTTCACAGCTGCAAGAATCCCTGGCATACCCATACCCATACCCATACATACACACATCCATACCCGTACCCGTACCCGTACCCATACCCATACATACACATATCCATACTCATACCCATACCCATACATACACATATCAGTACCCATACCCATACCCATACATACACAGACAGAGAGAAAGAGAGAGTGAGAGAGAGGTTGGTTCAAATAAACAAAGAAAAAACTTTAAAAATTTACCTAACTTCTGTTCCATTTATACAAATTGACGAATTCCTAGGTAAACATTAATACTAATGACTTTTAAAATGTTTTTGTATTATATATTTTTAAATAGCCATCTAATAATCTGAAGTAATAGAATTAAAGATACTTATAATTTCTAATTATATGACCCATTGGGAGTTTGTTTCTTTAGCTGATTTGGTTTGACTTCAGTTTTTTTCTGTCTTTGGTTTTATGAGACAGTATTTTGCTGAGTAATCAAAGCTGATATTAAATTCACTACGTAGCACAGGCTAGCTTTGAAATCACACTGATGTCTGTGCCTTAGCACCACTACACCAGGTAAAAGAGACACAAACAAAAATATATACTCTTTTTTTTAAAATACCATTCTCCACAAGAAATCCTGGTAGATTTATAATGAACCTTTTTTCTTATCATTCAACTTACTTTTATTTTCATTTTCGGGAATAACCTTATTATAGATTTATTTACAACTATAATCACAGTTAATAATTCTAAGAGAAAATCACACCAGCATGGATTCTTTCTACATTAAAAATGCAACAAATAAGAAAACTGCTTAGGTAGAATTTTTAGATAAGCTTTTAAAATATAAATATTAGAAATTAAATGATTACAGCCTGAGAATTAATCTACACATAACATGTGAGGGCTTGGGAAATGGCTCAATAAGTAATAGTGCTGCTTATGGAGACTACAGGCCCAGGGTCAGTTCCCCAGTATCACATAAAGCCATATGCACAAAGTGCTGGGTGTATAAATCAGTGGCAAGAAGCCCTGGAGTAGCACCCATATTCATTCATATTCTCCTTCTCTCATAAATAAATGAATATAAATATAAAATCAAATTTGAAAATAGAGTGATTCACGTGATAGGGTTTGCTCTTCATAGATAAAATGTATTAAAATTCAATAGTAATATTATGAAAATTATTCTTGCTGAATGTGACCCTCATAATTTATTTTTACTTTCTTCAAAAGTATTGTCACTAATAACTACTTTTTCATGCATTTAATTTCTAAACACTGATGTAAAGAGGAAACACAATGACAATGACTTCGGTCTCATCATCTACAATAGTGACTGCTTCAATTCAAAGCATCCCACGTGTCAGCACATTGCTCATTCAATGTATTATCTCACTCAATGCACACAGCTATAACACATGAGTGCTAGATGCCCCAATTATTCCTATTTTAGAGAGCAAGAAAGTAATCGTCAAAGTGGTTGCAAGGCAACAATCTGAGCTCTAATCCACCCCAAAGGCAAAGCAACAAGATAGGATAGGAAATACAAGGAGAGCCCACTGAGTCCTCCTCCTACAGCGTTGAGCAAGAAAAAGATACCATTTCTCAGATTTGTCAAATGAAAAGTTTTAAGCAGAAAAGAACATGATGACAGGGAGTTGTGAAGATGGCTGGGAGGATAAAGTGCTGGCTGTGCAAGTGTCAGGACCAGAGCTTGGATCCCAGTGCCCACATAAATGCTAGGTGGGTGTGAATACCCACCTGAAATCCAGTGCTCAGGAGGCAGAGTCCGGAGCTCAAGAGCAAGCAGGCCATCTAGACTAGTTGAATAAATGAGCTTTGAGAACTTGCCTCAGTGAGATAAAATGGAGAGTGATCACACACACACACACACACACACACACACACACACACACACACACAGGGGTCCACACACATACAAAAACACATGTACACATAACCACACCACACAGACATACCCATGCCAAAGAAAAGACTACAGCAGAGCTTTATGTAGGAGATGAGTGGTATTCTGGAATTTGCACGGGGTTAATTTAAAGCAAACAACTTGGCACAGCCAAACTGGCTGGGCTAAGACAATCCACACAGATGGAGAGCAGACACTCAGTTAAAGGCATAGATTCAAGAGGGTCCCATGTTTTAGAGACAATTCAACAAAGCAGGACCAGGCAATGGGTGGGCAAGAGAGCTCAATGTCCCCAGCATTTCTGCTTGGGTAGGTTCAGGGATTATGGCAGCAGCTGTCAGAAGACAGAGATGAATCAGGCCTGCAGCTATATAGCTATTAACAGGAAGGGCAGAGTCCAGAATGAGAACCTCACCCAGTTTCTTTCACAGATCGATTACTAAAAAAGAATGCAATTCAGGGGCTTGGGAGATAGCTCAGTAGTAAAAGCTCCTTGGTTATAAGCTTGACAGCCCAGGTTCAATTTCCCAACCAACTATGTAAAGCTTGGAAAGGCATTCATTTGTAGTAGAAAGAGACCCAGGGATGTACACACACACACACACACACACACACACACACACACACACACACACACAGAAAGGACAAGGGAGGGAGGAAAGGAAGGAAGGAAAGAAGAAAAGAGAGAAAGGAACAGCAGGATGTAGAGAGAGAGAGAGGAAGAAAGGAAAGAAAGGAAGGAGGAAGAAGGGAGGGAGGATGGAAGGAAAGAAAAAAGGAAGGAATCTGTATTTCTGCCTTCCACACCCATTCAGGGACAGCGGAACTTAGTTGAATATGTGTTTAGTTAAATTAGGAATAAATATGAAAGCAGCATTATCCAAAATGCCACTTTATATTTTATAAAATTTTGAGTTTTATTGTCAGGCCTGATGGTTCACATCTATAATCCAAGCTCTGGGAAGACAGAGATGGATCACCTTGAGTTTGAGACAAGTTTAGGCTACAAAATTATTTCAGGGTCACCCTGGACTAGAGAAAAACTGCCTTGAAAATTCAAAAAATAACAAGAAACAAATTTTCTACTTTATTGCTACAATGTCGACTATTCAAGTTAAGAGATGGATAAACTGATACATAATAATATAATCAACATTAGTGACTTTGAAACTTATGGATTAACTCCCATGCAATTATTGTACAAAATTGTAATATTTGAATGTTTTGATATTTCAATAGAACACTGACAAAGGAAATAAAATATATGCTCTAATTTCACAAAAAAAAGAGCTGTTGGCACATTTCTAAAATACCAGAGTTGCTAGTTAATCACCGAAAATAAACACTCTTCTTGAATGTTTTTCCTAGTTAAAAGGTCTTGTTTTAATTTAGGATATGTACCAAGCAACCAATTATTGCCAAGTATATAAATCAAAAGTTATCATATTAGAGTTAATTTTGAAATTGTCATGTTTGATATGTAGATCCCAAAGAAATTTGAGTTTAAATTTTAAAATATTAATAAAATAAAATTTTTAAGAGAGAATATAAAAAAGATAAGAGTAATTAAAGCAGATGAAGTTTAAATGTTTTCCTTCAGATTATAAAATAAGCTAAGATTTTAAAACTGTAAAAATGAATTACTAAGTAAAAATTAGCTTTCTTTTGATAGAAGACTTTTCTTTAAAATAAAGTGAAACTGCACCACTTAAAAAAAAGTTTGTTCTTTTATTTTCAGGTTGTAAGGTAAAGGAAAGATTTTTTTACTATAATTAAGCATTGATATAAATACTTGCACATAATATGACCACTTCCAAGAACATGAGTAATACATGGTACTACATGAACATTTAAAGATCGCCTTTCTTAGTCAGAACATAACACTCAGTTTAGGTTTGCTTCAAAGAATATGCAGAAGAGATTATCACAGAAAAAGTGCATTAGAAGAAAACTCAAGGAGGAGGGTACAAACCAACGCAAGCTAAGCTTGGTGGAAGGCATGACTCTTATCAAGGACTTGTCATAAACTCTTGTGTTCTGGATGTTTAGTTCCCAGCTAATGACAACTGGGAAGGTGGAGCTCTAATGAGGAGGGTATATAACTAGGGGTGAGCCTTGAGGTTTATTAACCCTCATTTTGCCAGTGATAGGTGGCACACTCTCCTGTTGCTGCTGTCCACCTGATGTTGGCCAGGAGGTGATGTCCAGCCTCCATTAAATCCAAACAGATGATCTGTTACTAAGTCCATAAGGTGTTTTTTGTCTTTTATTTAAAACTTCATTTTCTTTTTATGTAATAGTATTAAATTGAGAAAAATATCTACCTTAGGTTTGAGCTGTATTTGAATGCAATTGGTTGTATTTATAATTAAAAATTGAAACACATTCAAAATGATAGAAAACTTTGTGTGTGTGTGTGTGTGTGTGTGTGTGTGTGTGTGTGTCTGTGTGTGCGCGTGCGCGTGTGTGTGCATGCATGCACGAGTGTGTGTCAGACTGGGTCTGGCTGTGTTGCCCAAGCTAGCCTTGAACTTGTGATCTTCCTGCCTTGGCTCCTGAGCTGCTGGGATTATATGTAGTCATGTACTATCTTTCTGACTTTAGTTCCTAAATGTTGTAGTCACCTTCTAGCTGCTGGTACAAAGCACTCAACCAAAAGCAGCTTGTTGGAGGAACTGAATTATTTGGTTTACAGATTTGAGGGAAAGCTCCATGATGGCAGGAGAAAATGTGTCATGAATGGAGGCTGGATATTGTCATACCATCTTTCTCAGTAATCACCAAAGCTTTGTACTGATAATGGTGGATGCAATTAGGACTCAGAGAGGCAATGTTTAACAGCAAATAAATGAACATCTAAAATAGGAAAACATCAGCAGCCACAATGAAGCAAGATGAGACATGATAGGGAAAATAAATCAGCACTGTGATGTCATCTAATATGGTATTAGATAAGCATATTTGCTACATAGTATAAAAGACTAGAAATGTTACCAGAATAAGAACAGTAGCTTTTTTTTTTCAAGTAATAGTATTGCCTGGAACATTTTTATTCTAGTTCTAAATAAGGTCATGCCACGTTTATGGCTTTAGATGCATCCAATTCCAGATGTAGAAAGGGGAAAAAAATTATCACCTTATTACTGTATATGAGCAGTACATCATTGAATCTAATGGTAGTTTATGCTTTCTTTCAAATCACTACACTGGGCTATCTTTCCTTTGCCACTTGTGGAACACACCCAAATGGAGTGTTCAGTATTTCTTTTTCTCCCTGGTCTCTGCTTAGAATGTGAATTAAAACTTACACTTCATGTTTTCCAAAGTGGGCCTATAGTCACATGAATTTAAAATACTGACATGGGCTGGGGCATAGTGATAGGGTGCTTATCTAGCGGGCAGGAGACTCTGGGTTCACTCCCCAACATGGCGAAACAAACACATAGATAAATAAAATACTAGCACATGAATTATGTCTGAACAATAATAATTCTTGTGCCCTCCTTCAAAAATTGCTCCAGATAATTAAATACTGAGATGACTAATTGCCCTTTTAAAGAACTTGATAGCACCATGGCACCAATGCACTGGATGTGATAACGACATGGACCAGTATCAACAAGACAATGCCGTATAGAAATCACCATGTCTCCTTAACTGAGAGTCCTGAGCATCCTTTCTACATATCAAGTTCAAGCTCTGCTCTCTACACAGTGTGCTAGGGAAGAGAAGAAGGACCATTAAATCTCCCCAGGGTGAAAATGTGTAGCCATGTTACTTAGCTACTACCCTATCTGTTGGTAATCATAAAGATTTGGATCTGTAATTACAGGAAGGAACCTGATTACTGAGAAAGATGGTATGTGTAATAGCAATAAAAAGCCAAGACTTAAAAAAAATGAGAGTTTGCAAGAAGTGAATGTTCCCAAGTTCTACTAGATTAATTGGTTAATTCTACCTTTCAGTGTCTTTACAGGCTATTCAAAATGTCACCAAACATAAACACATCCACCCTCTACAAGAATCATTTTTGCCAATTACATGCATGCATGCATACATACATACATATAAACACATACATACATATAAACATTTATTGTAATACAGATGCTCTCATACTTTTCAAATTCATGTTGTGCAGTGGGACCAAGTCCACTTTTTTGAATCAACACAAGATTATTCTGTTCCCCAAAATTTTTAGCCTTACATAAATATAAAACACCATACAGAGACCTTTGTATTTTTCCTTAAAACTGCATGTGTTGCTTAATACATAAGCTAATTATATCTCTAAACATGTGCCATCAAAAACCTTAACCCCTCAGCGAACTGCTTTTGCCAATTTTAATGATAATACCAGAATAACAAACCTACAAGAAGCCTCAAAACTGTATTTTAAAGCCCTTAGCCTCAAAGATTACACAATAAACACTTTCTAAATCGTACAGTTTCTTGATATAACAACAATGATGTTGAAAATACAAAAATTCTGCCTATAAAATGCAAGCTCAAGCAGAAATCTAGAACCTGTGGTCTTCCCGATTGGAGATGACAAAACCATGATGGGAAAGGAAAAGAGAATAATCACCTCTGCCTTTGTGACCAAGAGACTGGGTAGGAGAAAAAAAGGGCTAGGCTTCCAGGAGCTGTAATAAAGTCATGCAACCAATCTCCCTCTTTTCCCTGCTGTTCTATTTTACAGTGTTGCGGAATTCATCAGCTGAGCCTTTCAAGCCTTGCTGGGCCATCAGAGGCTGTGGAGAGGCAGGGGTGAAGCTACTGAGCTGAGGACTGCCTCTCCCCTATGCTCATTCCCAGCAGATTGCCAGGGGAGGAGACTGGAAGTCACTCATCTGCCCCCAGATTTCTCTGATTCCTAACAGGTTGTTCTGATACGAGCCTGCCAAGCATTAATTACATGTGACATTGAAGAGGCTTGATCCCTGACAAAATTCAACAGGACTATATTAAAGCCAAAGGGCAGCAGGAAAAATGCCAAGGGGAGGCTCAGTGGGACTTTCAGATCTTCCTCCTGCCCATTTCTGCCATCCTGACAAAGATAGGTCTGTTCAGCTGTGAAGATGGGGATTTAAGATATGGACTCTCCAGTCTACATCTGCTGTCCCAAGAGGAGCATCCCCTCTCTCAGCATCCTGTTTGGG
Organism: Zapus hudsonius; assembly: GCA_004024765.1. Lineage (NCBI taxonomy): Eukaryota > Metazoa > Chordata > Mammalia > Rodentia > Dipodidae > Zapus > Zapus hudsonius. The sequence continues at coordinate 21,868 of PVHP010003056.1, read as the reverse complement.
TGGTAAGTGTATGAGCACCCTACTGAGCTTCTGCTCTTAACCACAGAGCTACTTCTTCCTCCCACCCACCGAGATTCAGACCAACATCAGCAGAGAAGCCTCCCTGAGAAATCTAAGAGACAAAACTGAGAATGCTTAGTTGGTCCTTACGAAAATTTCCACAGAACCCTATTTCTCCACATTAAGTTGGAACAAAATCAGAGGACACCATTTGTCCTTAACAAAAAGCAAAGAATCTGCCACTGATTGACTTTCTTTGAGAATGAATGCAATTCTGACAGCGCAGCATCTTTCACGTACACCTGGCTGGTACATTCTTTCCTGCTAGGTAAAAGGAAAAGGTATTTTGGCAGGTAAATGTTGTGCCTTTCTTTTATTTCCACTGTAACCTTGAAGGATCGAATGATGATTTGGAGTAGTCAGATGGACCAGTGATGTCCAGTGCCGCTTCATGCAGCCATGGGACTTTCAAGTCAGCACTGACTCCATGATGGTGAGTCCACACGTGGGGATCAGCCAATTGAAATGTAGCTAGCACACTGAGTTCTTAATTACATTTCATTTTAATTAAGTAATAAAGAAACTTGGTTTCTTAGATGAAATAATTAGGAATAAAAGAAGATGTCGTGAGAGTTTCCCTTGAGTACCAAAGAGAAAAGACTCTAGACTCACACTGGCCGGTTCTGGCTGCTGTGGAACTGTTCATTTCAGAGGCAGGAGCCTATGGACCTGGAGTCTCTGACCGGTGGACTGTGTCAAATGCAGGAAGGACTCATTTAGGGTTCCAAAGAAAACAACCGGAGCCTCTTGAACACTTGGGATCTTGGTTTCCATGGTAAAACCATATGAAGTTTAGTCTAATGTCTTTTCAAGCATGTTTGGAAATACATTTGGTATCTGAGAAGTGAGTGACCTTAACCATGATAAAAAGGTCAGTATGCTGGCCATAGGACCCTTAGTTTCCATCCAGAGATATACAGATATTTGTGAGGTGTCACTCCAATACAGAAGCATTCCGAAAGAAAAGTACTACTTATGCATGAGAGATCATTTATTACTTGATCCAGCCTACATATGTTTATTAATCCATGCATGTGGATGCAAGCTTTTGTCTGCTTATGTCATTACTTTTGTCAATGACTATGACAAATAACATTTCCAGTAAAAAGTCCTTCTATATCAGTGTGTGCCTTCTCTTTTGTATAATGAAGATGAATTTGAAAGATTTTCTCAGTTAGCATTATCTTTTAATACATTTTATATAAAAATATATTATTACTTTTAATCAGTATCCCTCTTTTTAATATGAAAAATAGCTACTGAATATTTTGTAGTATACTTCTTCAAGGGTTCTAATTATTATTTTAAAATGCCTTGAAAAATATCATTCAACACGAGGCCAAGGTGGTTCATGTTTTTAAAATTCTCTCATAGAAACTAAGCATCTGTACAATAACCCTTTGTCTGCTGTATCAAGGTAATTTATTAAGGATAATGATGCATATGATTTCAAAGCTGCTGCAAATCCTTTCTCAAGTATAATACGTATAAATAATCCCAAAATGTTCCAATAATAGCCAAAAGTTAACCTCAAAACTACTCAGTATGATAAATCCTGGGAAATCACATGAGCTCAGTTAACTACGGAACAAAGAAAAGGGTGGCTACACACGTGTTAAGCCCCCCCACTCTTATTCTAGTAACCATCCCCTTTATTACTTAGTGAAACCCCCAAGCTCTACCAGCATGGGAGTAGCTCTTTTAACCTTGACTATACAAAGCTCTCCAATTGGAAATGAGCATTTTGTCAGCACAAGCTTTCCAAAACCTTGAAAATCCAGATCTCTGACATTTGTCAGAACAAATTATAGTTGGCAGTACTTTGCTCTTCCTTACATTCCCACAGCGCCTGGCATGCAGCAGTGGCTAATGGAAGGTGATCTGAAGAAAGAATGCATGATGGGAGATGAGGTGAGTGAGAGAATCAAGTGAGCTCTCTAAATTCCATGCCATATATTAGTGTATATATATATATATATATATATATATATATATATATATATATATATTAATATAAATATATCTCACTCATGGTTTTCAAGAGTCCAGTTATCCAGAGGTTATTCACTCTGGCAGAGAAGCTTTCTTAGGCCATGAAAACAAGATCTGAAAATCATGCCCACCCATTGTATGTCATATCCAGTTGTTAGCTCCTATTTGCAAACTGGCTAGCTCTGGTCATAGTCAATATTTATAGGGCCTTATGAAATCAGTAAGGAAATTTTCTAATAGTAGGAAATACAAGCCCTCTTACATGTCAGCTGTTTGGCATGATCAGGACTGCCTGGCTGTGCCTTACAGGCATGACAGGGCCATTCAAAGAGAGCTGGCACAGACAGCCCATCTAAAATAAGGGACAGTCACAAATCCTACTGTGCAAGGAACACTGGGTTTCCAAACGTGTCCATGGTTCAACCTAAACAAAGGGCCTATGTGCAAGACATATGTCACCTTCTAAGAAAAGGTTTGCTTCACCAGGAGCATTCGTACCAGCGTATTTCCTCAGCACAGTTCCTACAGCTCTTGCTCATGAGCCGAGCTTGCCAGAACTGAGATAATTTTATGAGATACCATTAGTCTCTGTTAGGTCGGTCATTTCAATAACAACAAACTGGCAGCATGAAGCTAAGGCACCTGTTGGACAGTTGGCAGCCGGAATGAGGCCCTTACAATAAAAACAAATATGAGCTATACTCATGCCAGGCGATGGTTTTTGGTTCCATAATGACCATGTGTCAGAATGAAGTGCATCTGGGAATTCTTACCACAGCCAGATGTAAAGGCAGATTTGTCTTGTCTGGTGGATTACGAGTGGATACACACAGTCTACTCAGATTTGGTTTTGTCTTGGTTTGGTAACTAGGTAAGTGGAACTTAGCCAAACAAAATATAATTCATTACTGAAAAAGAATGGACACTATGTTCATGAACTGTAGGGCACAAATTTCTAAAATTTCAGCCATGAACTAATTGATCTGTTTTCTTTTTTTTTTTTTAATTTTCTTCTGGGTGCAATTGAAAAGGAAGGGACATTCACCTGAAAGAAAAAATGCTCAAAATTCTGTAAGAAAAAGTTAAGAGAATACATTCAGGAAACAGCAAATCCTACAGTAAAACTATAATGCATGTCTGTTGTGGGGGGAGGGTAGAGCAGAGAAGAAAATGAAAGAATGGAGAGGTAACAGAAGAAAAGACAGTGATAGCCATTAAGAAGAGGAGCTGAATCCAGGATGGTTCTGGACAATAATAAGAGTTGGATTCAAATAAACAGGCAGCCATTGTTTCCAGCAGCATCTAACTACACAGCAACATGTATGAAGTATTGGATTCATCTAACTACACAGCAACATGTATGAAGTATTGGATTCTAAGTATTATTATTAAAAAGCACTTATTAAGAACGAAAGTGTGGAGCAACCTCCCCACATGTTACCCACAGACAGAGGTACATCCTGAACATCAACTATGAATTGGTGACATTCAAGTTTCCATCAGAATGGCTCACTGCAAAGGATGAGGGGCCTTCACAGACAAATGTCACTGATCATATGAGAAGACAGCAGATCACTGTGTTGGAAGAAAACTAATACTTATCCTAGTACTAATGGGTGAACAGAAATTATTTAAAAGAAAACTATTTAAAATATCAATCTTAAAATCAAAGTTTAATTAAATATTTTTGAAAATATTTTTATTCTCCTGGTGAAGATAGATCCAGTTCAGATTGCACGTGGACAAAAATAAAAACCAAATCCAAATACACTTAGGTAACTGTTTCTTAAAGATAGTAGCTGAGGATCCATACAGCATTTATAAAATTTGTCAGCCTTATATTTTAAGATTTTTTTATTGTTAAAAAGCTAATTTAGTAATATAGCTATGGAAGAAACCCATACTCCATGCTTCCCAGACATGATGGTTATAAACTATTCTGTAGACAAGCATGTGGCTTAACAGACCAGTGCTGGCCTGTGAGAAACATAGTAGAAAGCTGGATGAAATAAACTTAAGTTTTAAGACACTGTAAGGCCACAGAAGACACATTTTTTTCTTGTGACTCTATTTTATGTGCCATGTCTGATTTAAAACTTCAGGGTGCCTTGTTGTCAAAGGAAAGATAATTTTCCAAATCATCAAACAAATACAACATCCTGAATTTTATTATTTATAAAACCATAATTAATCAGAAATAGTCTTCTGAAACCTTAACAAAACAAGCCTCAAACCACAGGTTAAACAGAGAAAACAAATAAAATCACCCACCTGTGTGAACAGTGAAAAGAAAATATTTTAGAAGGTTTAATGGGCACAAGTTTCCAAGATCAAACTGTGTAGGGCAGACCATTAGTAAACAGAACTCCTGGACACCAATCACTGGGAAGAATTCCACTTTGAGAGGCTGCCTGCCCTCCAGGACACCTGTGGATTTATATTTCTCTTCATAAAAAATGCTTTCGGTGCTTTACCTGGTGGGCAACTTCTGTGATTTTAAAAACCATTTAATCACACTCAGAGCCCAGAACACAGACGTCTCATCCCTGGCCTGGAAATCACCACAAGGAAGCTCATGGAGCCTAGCCCCTGAGCTGAGGAAGTGCTTCTTACTGTCTCATGGTCCACACAGAGAAAGAAACAGAAGACACTTCAGAACTGACACAGATACATACCATCCACATGTCATAATAATATTTTCCTGAATTTGTGTCAAGAAAGCAACAGTACCATTGGGTAAACTTGTCTGATATATGTGAATATAATGACTTTAATTTTGTACTAATAAGAATGCAGGTTTTTTTTTAAGTGGAGTATATAGAATAAAGAATGTTAATAGTGCTTGATTTAAAATCTTGGCTGTAATTTTCATCTCCATTACATCTATGTATCCAACCATGGGCAAATTAATCTCTTTATTAGTCAGTTTCCCTCTCCATGACACCTCAACATGGAAGCATCTAGTTTAAACAGTGTTAATCCCGAGATTAAACCCAATCCTGAAGGGAAAGAACAGAAAGCCTTATACCATCCTTAAGTCCAAGTTTTAACAAAGAATACTGATCTCATTACACCTGTAATATCCACAACATCAAAGGAAGTACAATATGAGAGGGAAGTTTTTGTTTGCTTGCAGTACTAGGAATCAAACCTAGGGCCTTGTGCTGTGGATAATTATTTCTCACATTCATAACTTCGTTTAAATTAAGCTGAAGTCTTCTTTAGTTCAATCTAAAGAATATTGCGCTTGAGCTGGGCAGGAGAAGATGACAGAGTAACTAGGAAGGCTTCAGTGGATGCAAGTTAGGTCAGAGTATATAAGAAGGAAATGGGTATTCAGCCAATACAGGAGAACCAGAGATGCCCAAGGACAAAGCCTCCTCAATGACAGCAAAGGATCCACCAGCGCAGGAGAACAAAGCACCTGAGACCCAGGGGAAGAAGGCAGGCTGGACATTCCAATGATGCTTGGGCTGCAAAGGCTTGTGCCCACTCTGCTGGGTACTGACCACTTACTTAAACTTCTTTATAAAAACTCTGCATTTCACAGAATCACAAAGACTGCACAGGAAGGAATGTATGGGGTGCTGAGCATCTATATCCATGGTAAAAACAGACAGGAAAAGATTGTTATAAAGTGAAGGGATTACAAGAATAATCTACAAATACTGGGGGGTCAAGAAAATGGGACAAAGATACACTGTGGCTTCTAGCAAAGGGTATAGTTAGATAATGAGATGTAAAGGAAAGTATATATGAATATAGAGGAAGATACTATTGTAAACTTACTAAACAATGTTGGGCACACAAGATAACCTTCCCTTTCTCAATCATCTATCAAGCTGACAGAAATTTAGATCTAGAATTCCAGAGAGATACTAGGAAACTAATTTTGAGGGTCATCTATGCAGATATTGTTGGTTCACTGATAACTTGATGGGAATATCCCAGGAGACAGTACAGTCAGAGACCCAAAGTAAGCTGCAGATAAAACAACATGCAATAAGTTTAGAACAGAGATGGAAACCTAGAGGTCAAAAAAAAATCAAATCAAACTGCAATTCAATGCTAAAAAAGAAAATAGAAGGCAAGGAAGTAACTCAGAAAGATTAATGTCCATCCAGGGAATGTTTCCACTAGAAGTTGCTTCCAATATTGTAGTACTCTAGGAAAATATTACAACTCCCTCCAAGAATAAAAATTAAAATGTTACATGACTAGCAAGTGGATTTAAGATATTTCCAAGTGATTATTTTCTGCTAGACAAATTTAGGATAAGATATAAAACTGTGTTATTTAAAGAATCACATGTAATTATTTCAATCAGAGACTTGTGAATTGGTACTGTGGGTTTTTTTTTTCTCTTAGGAGACTATGTAAGTAATATTTCAATCAAGTTAGTACAAGATGCAATGTGCTTTTTCCAGGATGTTAAGGGTATACTTGTGCAAAAAGAAATCATTAATACATACTCAATATCTACTTTTGTTTAGAGGGTGTGTATTTGGGGAATAGGTTGGAAAAATATTTATTTTAAACATTGAAAACAATTGTCTTCTTGACCTATAATGGGACCCTGGATCAGCATGTGTTCAGTCTAACTTCTTGTGAAATTCTACTGGTAGGTCTTAGGGAAAGACAGGAGGCAGTAAATTCCTATCCTCTATCAATACATTTGACCCAGAGCAAACCCCACAACTGTCTACAGGCACCCACCATCCATCATTGCTCTTGAAACCCAATCCTTTAGGAAAGGACAGCTGCACTGTGCAAAGAGCTAAGCAGCTTTCTAAGATAGACTAGACACACACACACAGACACACACACACAGACACACACCACTTATTTAATTAACTGTGCTTCTAAACATTTCTTTCCCTTACTTCAGTTCCACATCAGCAACTACCCTCGGGAGCTTATTAATACATTCTTGACTTTTGGAGGAAATGTTCTCTCTCTACATTCTAGGTAGAAATCATTATACCTTTCACTTTGGTAGCTTTCTAAGATAAGTAGTGTACTGAGGCATGCTAATATGCATTCTTCAATGAACATACTGGCAAGAAAAACTGTTCTAGAATCTGTGGTAATTATGACAATTACACAGCAGAATATCAATAAGATAAATATCCTCAAACACCTATAGCCAACAGATCTCAATTATAATTCAGATGGTAATAACAGAGCAAATAGATGATCAAGGTATATCTTTATCACAGAAAATTGTGTTGTTGAATATAGTGAGATTTTAAAAATAATTTTATTTATTTATTTGCAATCAGAGAGAGAGAGAGAGAGAAAGAGGAGAGACAGAGAGAGAATGGTCATACCAGGGACTCCCACTGCTGCCAACAAACTCCAGATGCATACACCACCCTTTGCATCTGGCTTTATGTGGGTACTGGAGAATTGAACTCATGTCATCAGGTTGTTCAGACAAACGTCCTAACCACTTAGCAATCCCTACAGACAGGATTTTTTTATTTAATATGCAAAATAAGATAAATTTAAATAATTTTAGCTGTATCTTCCCCATGTGTGATTATTTCCATTTTAAAGAATGTAAAACTGAGACTAAAACATTGTCTCCTTTCCCCTAAGATCCCACAAACAGTGACAGAAGTGAATCACACCTTGTGTTTTGCTTATAGCAAAATTATGTTCTTTTCACGACAGCATAAAAGGAAAGGAAGTGGGTCAACATTCAGCAAAGAATCTCTTGTTACTTAGGATGCAATGATTAGAGATGAGCATTCTCTATATTTTAAAGTACAACAAATCCCCAAATGAACCTGAGCCACACTGTTTTTCTAAATGCAATCTACCAATCTCATTTGAGTGAACTACTGTTATGTTAAGGAACAGACTGCAAAGGCTGATAATAAAAATGACAATTAAGATTTGATAAATTCAGTCAGCCTCAGGAAGTTGACAGATTTAGGAAGGTTAGAGAAAGTCAACAGCAAGGTGGTAAAAGGTCGGGGACTCCTGACATTGCTATCGGAGGGTCAAAGAAGCAAATGGAAGAAGAATTTCTGCTCAGCAAATTCAAAGAACTAAGAGAAAGCCTAGGCTGACATGGTGCTGCTGGTGCTTAGATGTGCTTGTAAGTGCCGAGACTGCCACACAGAGACCTGCCACATCTGAACGCTCCTCTAAAAAAGGAAGCCAGGCAGATTCCCACAAGTGGGGAGGGAAGAACACCCAAGTGCTCCATTGTGTCTGACTGCCTGAGTCCATGATGTACCACCTTGCTGACAGAATTAGCTGTTTTGACATTCCAAATTGTCAATTTTTTAATTAATTTATTCTCTGTAACATGCAGAGCTCTGACTCAGAGAATCAGAGGAAGAGGTTAAAAAGCCATGATTTTTTTTGAAATATAATATGATCCTATCAAATCTGTCAGCATCAAACAGAAAATATGGAAAAAGAAAGCTGCCTAATTAGTTATTTGGAAGTAGAGGACATTGCAGTCATCATTTTAGTGTATTTTTCCCCCTATGAGCTGCTTTAAGAAGTATGGCAATATCCATGAACTTATACTTCAATTACTTTCTTGCCTATGTCTTAAACCCATTTTATAAGTGAAATGGTAAGAGAAGAAAATGAAAAGTGATTATTCATTGTATAAAAGCGCAGGTGATTTATTAAAGGAGACACATGGGACATTACCCGTCAATGTAATTTTATGAAATACATCTGCTAAGATTGCAGTCTTACTGTTCAGTCTCACACCAGTACCATGACATTATTACTGAAGTTTCATTAGGTCAGAGCCTGCTGTAACATATGAGCATTTGCTCTATAACCCTGCCAAGGCTTATGACATAAAGGAAACTCTGAACTTTTACGTCAGTGGCTATAATTTCATAATGAGCAATCACTAGGCCCTTCATATTTTCCTTCAGTTGTCTTTCCTAAGAGCCTAATTTTGCAGAACTGAAAAAAAAAACATTTCTACTTTTTTTAAAACGGAGAGGGAATTTGGAGACTTTCCTTGTTGAGACATATGCAAAGCCAATCATGACATTTTGATAAGTGCTACCAGCTCCTGATTAGAAGCAAATGAGAATATCCTTATAGAAAATTCCCCAAACCTGTCCTTTGAGGAAATGTTACTGAGCTGTACAATTACAAATGCTTAAGCAACTGATGCTTACTGGAACAAAATTAACTGACAAATCTCTTCTAAGGAGCCTTCTTCCACATTATCAGAGTTCTTCAGTTGAAGCATTACATAGGAATCCTCAGTCAGAAGACTCACTGAACATCACTCCTCTGTTTGCAAGTCAGTAATCATGTAAGACAATGTTTTAAAACACTTATTTTGCTTCAGGCTGAAAGTTGCCTTTGTGCCATCACAATTGTGAAGCTTTTTGTAAGGATTTTCACCAAGACATTAAAGAGTCTAAAGATTAAACACCGAAAAGGTAAAACAAAAAATCTCCATAAGGAAATATGATTCACAGCTAGCCTGGTTTAACATAACCTCACTTCCACTAACCTTCTCAATACTAAAAAAAAGAAAAAAAAAAAGAAAAAAAGAAAAGAAAACAAAAACTACTAACCTCTTAGGAAAATAGAAGAAACCTGAGGCATTCTTTCACTACTTTGAAAAAACTGAATAATTATATCTGTCTATGTAGCACCTTATATATCTGGACTTGTAAATACTACAAAGATATTTTTATATTTGGTACATTACATCAAAAGTTAACATGCAGGTCTTATTGGGAAAAGGGGTTCAGTGGAAAGGGACTGGGGGGGGACAAGCAAAGGTAACAGGAAGGGATTAGGATGAAAATACACTGTGTGTATGGGGCAGGGAGGTTCAATGAAACAAAAAGATAACTTTCATTCCCAGAAACTTCTGGAAGCAAGAACCAAGGGTTCTGTGCATGGATTTTATAGATATTATCCTCAAAGGTCTGATTTTCTTGGGGCCACAAGTTACAAGACAAACAAGCTCTAAGTAAAGACACCCCACAAATACAGGAGAACTAAAGGAAGGTGTTTTGAAAACAAAATCTCCTTGAAGAATCCATCTTTCTTGAAGTGTCTCTTTTCATATATGACTGTGTTAATTAATTCCTTCTTTATCCACAGAACCTTTTGAAGATATAGAAGTGTTCAGTGGCCTGATAGATCACGTAAGGTTTGAAGGAAATCCAATATGCAAATGCTTAAGCGTGCTCTTTCACAAAGAGTCGCCAGTGCCAGTTTGAAAAACTGAAAATCAACAAAAGATCAGTGTAAGTATACTTGACCTTATTGCCTAGTGCCTGTCAAGACTGGCACAGCTGGTCGATTTCAAATTTGTGAAACTGACACTTAAAAATGTATAGTGCATCCTCAGTCCCGTTCCTTCAAGTGCTGACTAAACTGTAGTCACAGCCTCAGACTTCCTTTCCACACAAACTTGCATAGCACTTACAAAGGGAGTTTAATCACACCATCAATCTATGCCAACACTTCCCTTAAAGTAATTCTGCTTCATTTATCTTTTAACTCTACACTATGCAGATCATATCCTTATCAGACAAATGAGAAAAAGTTATTAATGTTCCTTGCTGCTTAACTTTACCATATACTAACAAGCCAGTATCATATGTAAGTTTACACAAATAATTCTTTTCTGTTTCACATTTATATGAGAAATCATTCGTCCACCATCATGGCAGAGAACCCTAAATAAGGTGATTGTAATATTTGTCAATCAATACCCACTAATAACATCCCAATATGAGTTAATGTATTAAAAAAATAAAAGAACTCTAAGGATTGCCTACTTGATTTTGACTTTTTTTCTTGAATGTCTCTCTAGGAAGGTTTTGTATATGCCACCAGAGTATCTCCTAAATATAAGCACAGTTAGACAGGCCCCTAGTGGCTCAGCACATAGCAGCAGATGAGGGGAATCCAATTCTTAGTTCTCTACTTTGAGGTATTTTAGTTCTAAATGAATGTCTATCTCAAGCCTATCAAATGACTGCATTTAATATTTCAAGTAGATTTACATACACAGTTATCTACCTTAATGTATATATTAAAACATGTTGCTGTGTTTCACTACTTACACTAATTATTCAACTGTACTTGCCCAAGGAGAATTTTTGTTACATAACCTCTGCAATAATAGTTAATTCATCTGCATCTTTCCATGTCATTACAAAACTTTATAAAAATTACCCAAGTGTATTAAAGTACATTTGAAAGGGTCACTTCTTCTATTTGAGTCATGCCTCTATTATAGCATCATTACAAAGAGTTTTATGTTAAGTGCTTACATTTTAAAATTAAATATAGATAAATACTAATACCTCTTTTTTTACAGTGTTAGAAGTCTCAATGAGGGAAATGGGGAAAGGGGGAAGGGGAAAAATTGTACACACTAAAAAACACTATAATGGAACCTAATTCATTATAAGCTAATAAAAACATTAAAAAAGCAAAAATCTCATGTTTCCAAAAACAATAGCTAGTGATAAGATACACATTGTAGTTCACCTATTTTAAAAGATTTAGAATTAATAATGCTCCTTAATATTCGACTCCTTGCAGTCTTTCTTTCACAAAAGAAAATTCTTGGCAGGCTTTACAGCTTTTACAGCTTTTAGCATTTTTTTTTTTTACTGGACAATCTGACAACTGAATTCATGAAACTGACCAGCTTGTCAATTTCACACTCTGAAAGTACAATAATAGCTGATAACATGAGGGTAAATTTAAGAAATCTGTTACTGAACTGCTAGCTCCATTGAAAAGCAAAGAGCAGTACATAATTATGGGAGATGGGAGGTAGGGAAAATTTCATTGTCCATTTCGACTATCTGTTTTGAGAATTCAGATGGAGCGTTGAAAATCTGTCCTCTCTTTGCGATAATGCCTATCTGAGGCTATCTGGGACGTGTACCAAGGATGCTTTCAAAATAGGCATCTATCTACTAAGCATTTTCCTGAATATCATCGCCTGCCTATAGGGATCATTTAAGAGTCCTTCAACACAGGATGTTTTGAGTTTGGGTATGCCATTCTGGTTACTCAGGTTGAGAGCTGGGTGTGTGCACTGTGAAACCCAGTGTCTGGAGGGTCAGAAGTACCTGTAGTTGAAGGAACTCCCCCATAGGTGTTCCAGGATACTTCGAACGCATCCACGGGGAAGTCCCGTGTGGAGTTCTCTAAGTTCAATAGCAAATCCTTGTCGACTCACAGTTAGTTAGACTAGTCACTAAGAGGCTCCAAACGTGTAAACCGTTGTCTCTGCCTAGACTGGCATTATGTCTTTGGAAAGATTAAGCGACTTTAAGAGGAAATGTGGGGAGATGCAAGCTCTCAGGAAATCATCCTAGGTATTTAAGGTGTAGAGTGTGCATTAGGTCGATGATCATTCCCTTTCAGAAATCTAAGAAACGGGGAGGGGGCGGCAGGAGAGAAATTTGGCAAGAATTTGTTAAAAGGCGAGCTGGTAACAATACAAGGGGAACGTGATAGTCCGGGTTTGGAAGAATGGAGCTGCTATTTAGATTCTAGGAGCCCCAGTTCATGCAAGCCCAGCTCACACTTACCTTTCAGAGGCTTTAGTAGAGAACAAAACTTCAGGAGTTCATGCTTTACAACGAAAATCAACGTGGCAAAGAAGCAACTTTGCTAAATGTCTGGAAAAGCCACAGTCGGATTGTAGGAAAGCGAAATCTTTGATCTGTTGGCTTTCTTTTCAAATTGTTTCCTACAACTTCAACTCTCCGGGATGAATTATGCGTTCGCTTTCCCTACGGAGTGAGTGCGTGAGAGGCCACCCCTCGGCCTGGCACAGCCCCGAGCCCGGGGTCCTCGCTGGCCTCCGCGGACACTTTGATTCTTGCTAATTCTCCTTCTCCCCCACTTGTTCGGAGAAAAGAATAAGAAATCGCCCCCTCGGCAGAACCAGCCCCCCTCAAAACAGTCTGCTGTTAAAATCACAGGGGCGGCGGCAGCCCGAGATCGGCGGGGTCGCCCCTCGGTCCGCGGGGGCGCACGGATGCCCGCAGCCCCGGGACCCCCCGCTCTCCACCACCGCCGCCTTCGGGGGCTCGCGGTTCCCGGAGTGACGCGGGGCCGGCCGAGCAGCCGGGGGGCTGGGGGCGCCGGGAGACCCCCGCGCGGCCCAGGGAGGACTCGGGGGAGGACCGCCGGGTCGGAGCGGGGACTCACCTGGTCATGTTGGCTCCGGGCAGCCGCCGCCGCCGCCTCCTCCCGCGCAGCCCGCAGCACTTCGCTCCGGCGCCTTCGCGCCCCGCGCCGCCTCAGGGCGGCCGATTTAATCCCGCGGAGCCGCGGCCGGAGCCCCCGGGATCGCCGCCGCCCAGCCCTCGAGCGAGCGACCCAGTCCGGAGCCGGGACGTGGAGGAGAGTCGGCGAGCGAGTCCGAGATCCCCAAAGCCTGCATCCGAAGGCGCGCGCCCCCGCCCTCCCTCCAGCCCGGGCCCGGCTCCGCCGTCGCCGCCCGCTCCTCCTCCCGGGCCGTCCTCCGGCCCCCGCGGCCCGCTCCGGGCGGGCGGGCGGGCGGGCGGGCGGGCGCGTCTCCTCCTCCCGCGGCTCCGCTGGCCAGCGAGCGCGCTCGCCTCTCCCGCCGCCGCCGAGTGTCTGCTCTCCCTCCTCCTCGTCGTCCTCCTCCTCCTCCCGCGCCTCGACGCTCCGCCGCTCGCGGCTGGGGGTCCGGGGCCGCGTCTCCTCTCCTCCCTCCGCCTCTCCGGATTCCTCCTTCCTGCTGCTGCCTCTTTTAAAGCAGATTCTTTGGCCACAAATAGCAACTCCGCTGCCCCCCTCAACGCCTCCCTCCCCTTCTCGTCTTCCCCCCAAAAGTGAAGCGCGCGCGAGGTAACCAGAAACTGAGGCCCGCCGGGGGAGAGGGGGCTCCGGCGGAGGCCAGGGCCAGGGGGCGGGGCGGCCCGCCCAGCCCCGACCTTGGACCCGCCGTGAACCTGGACGTGTGGCTCTGGTGGGGAGATGAAATGCAGAAGCTCAAGAAAGTGAATCCCCAGGCTTCTGTCTTTGTTTCCTTGTCGGGGCGATTGCTACAATCCTCACAGTGTGCTGGGGATCCCGCGGAATCTCTGTGCCCCAGAGCTACGGGATTGTGTGCCAGAGAGTGTGAGTGTGAGTGTGGGTGCGTCTGAGCGCGGGAGAGCCAGGCCCACGGCACCCGCTGGCGAACCCCTGAGTCTGGACCACTGACCCACTGGCAGGGCCTGAGGGCTGGATTAAGGAGGACGGGGCAGGAGTCTGGACTAAGGAGGCAATGTGCGCGCGCACACCCGCTTACACTGCACACACGCGCGCACAAGCGCACACACACACACACACACACACACACACACACACACACAGGAGAGAGAGAGAGAGGAGGGGGCGGGTGACGTCACTCCCCAGCATCCATCCATCCGGCCATAAAAGACCCTCTCTCCAGACTCACTCATCGCCTAAGCAGGCACACCCCAGCTTCCTTCTCGGAGTCCCAGCTCACTGGAGGGAGAAATGCTAGTCGCGCCCTATTCAAAGCAAGAACAATAATGAGGAGCTAGCCCTGGGGAGACCCAGTTTGTGTCTGCCCCAGTTCACCCTGGCAGCCGAGGTCCCTGCAGGATTCCACTTTAGAGGCAGAAAGGAAGCGAGGGAATTATTAGATCCAAACTTTAGGGTGACAACTCTTGTTGCTTTCCTGTTAGTTGCTGTTGTTAGAGGCTCAGTGCTCCCCAACTTGTCAGAAGGACAACATAAAACCTCTCCAGACAGGCACCAGTTGTTGGGCTACAGGCTCTTGATGCACAGACCAGAGAATGGCCAGTGTGGACTGTTAACTGAGCTTTTCACCTTCTCCCTCAGTCACAGAAGCTTCATTCAGCATGTGGGGAAAGTCAAAGCTGGAAGCCACCTTGGCAACTAGCCATCAAAATTCATTAGGAACTTGGTCAGAAAGGTTAACTGAAGTCAGTTTCTTCAATCAACACCAATGCTCATTCTGAGTTCCAGCCAGCCTATGCGAACAATGCGTGCTCCTGCAGACTCCAAGCCCTTGGGGGGGAGGGGGAAGCAAAGGTAAGATTGACCCCCTTAGATGCCCAGTGAGCCAGCATTCTGACTGCTGTCTATAGCTGCCCACTAGTTTCCACCATCTCCACGCTGTCTCTGCCCACTGTGGGCTGCAAAACCAAGGCACATGGTTCAGAAGGGAGTGTAACCAGAGGGTGTGTCATTTCCCAGGAAGTCTGGAATGAAGAAGGATCCTGGCCTGACTCGTTTTGTCCTCCTATTCCCTTTGGTTTCCTTCTTTTTAAGGTGTTCCTTAGAGTGAAAACCAGGAAGAAACATATTAGTGCGCTGGCTCGAAGCCATGTTTACTCTCCACTCTTCTTATGACACTCTAAGAAAGTTTGCAGATATTGCAACAACTGCACCCCATGCCAGGAGATGAATCCAGGAAGGTGAAGTTCCAGATAAATGATTCTCATCCAACACATAAGCTACTGGTTGGCTTTCTAATTGCCACATCATCCCTCATACACTGGAGATCCCACTTTCCTTGTCTAGAGTTGGGAATTGGAGACACACACGACCTTCTGCCTTCACACCTGATGTCATATTAGAGAAAAAAAAATCCCTGGAGTGAACTAGTAGTTTAGTGTAGGAGGTGCCCTCTCAACCATTGGCATCAGAGTAGACTAGCTAGCTAGAGAACACAGTAGTGATTATTAACAACATGAGCGACAGGCAGGCAGGAGAGACCGGACAATTGAGGAGATAGAAGATAAGTAAATGTTATAAAGCCCAACTTTTCTGACACTATGGTGTCCTAGATATACCAGTCCTTAGTGCAACCAAATATCATAAACAAGGAACCCTGGTGGCTGCTCAAGTCTGAACTGTTATTATACAAAAGAAATTGAGAAGCTTGCAGAGGAGGCTGCTGAGGAAGGCTAGATAGAGCAAAGTAAGAAACACCACACTTCTCTCCACATTCACAAAGAAGTGTGTGTCACACTGCAGTCAGGTACACATGCATCAATATATTTGCAGCAGATTATACAGGGCTCTAATGTTGTTGCACATCTTAGAACATCTAGGTTGGCTTACTATCTGAAATTTTATCAAAGAGCAACAGAGGTGGGTTAGTGACCTGTTAAGATCATTTCCTTGTTACAGATAAGGAAATCCAGGACTAGAGAGAATGCTTAGTGTTTAATGCACTTGACTGCAAAGCCTAACAACCTGAATTTCTTTTCCCAGTACCAATGTAAAACCCAATGTACAAAGTAATGCATGCATCTAGAATCTGCTTGTAGTGACTGGAGGCCCTGATATGCCCATTCTCTCTGTCTGTCTCTCAATAGATAAGGAAATTGAATATGTGGGAATGTCAGGTTACCCAACTCTTTCTTAGCGGGATATCATTTTCCAGTTTCCCCTATCTCACCAACTATTCCTCCATACTTTTGAGTTCTGGATCAAAGAAATCATCTTTTCAATTCATCTGTGAAAAACAAACATAGAATATGTAAAAACTATACCTACACCTATGAAGGAAACCGAAGCAATAGTGAAAAAAAAATAAAACAGGACAAACTAGCTTCTTTCAGGAGTCAGTCAAGGACAAAAGCTGAAAGAGAGAACCAGGAGATACTACTTCACCTGTCCTGGCAAAATTAGAACTTGACATCTGATCCAACTTACCCAAGAAGACTGCCAGCGATTTCTCAGTAACAGGGACCCATGCTTCTTCCCCAATCTAGCACACCCTGATGGGCTGTCCTGTGTGCATCAGTTCCCTGAATCCATGAACCAATCAGCTCTCTCCCTTACATACCTGAGTCTGATGGCAAAAATTTGTCCTAATTAACTATAAAGGGCTTGTCATGGGACAACTGCTTCTGTTCCATTTTGGCAGTCTGACTGACCTGTGGTTTTTCCATGTGTATACTAGTGTGTGTTTCTCCTCACCAGCCTAGTTGGAGAAGAAGAGAACTCTTATTACCTGTGTGAGTACTTTTCTTGTTGTTCCTCACATGTTGTGTTTCCAGATGCTTTTTTCATAAGCCCTTCCTGAACCCAAAATCCTGCTTTCATAGAACTAGACATTTTATTAATTCTCTTCCAGCTCTAACATTCTGTGAAAAATAGCTCAGAGCTATGCTATGCACAACCCCCTCTAGTGCATATTTCAGCATACAATGAGTGTGAGTCTGTTTTGGACCCCATCCAAGGGACTTCGTTCCTAGAAGCACTTGAAAGAATTTGTTCTCATTTGTCAAGAAGCATATACCAAAAGACTAAAAATGATCATGATGAAAACAATAGTAGTCAGAGTTGTTTCCCTTGTATTATGTACTAAGCATCATGCTAAGCATGGCAGCTTGATTGAATGTAAAATATTGTTCCATACATTATTTTATTTGAAACTTAATCCCCAGCTGTTGAACCTGTTTGGGAAAATTGTGAAACCTTTAGGAGGTTGAGCCTTGTTGGGAAGTGTGTCACCTGCAGTGTGTCTTGTGGTCTCATTGACCAGCTCTGCTTGTTCTCTCTTGCTACTTCCTCCTTGATGATGTGACGATTGATGCCCTGTGTCTGCTCCAGCCATGATGAACCTTCCCCTGGAAACTAAGCTGAAAGACACCCTCTTCATTCTTTAAACTGCTTCAGCTTGAGTATTTTGTCTAAGCAACATGAATGTAACTGGTATGGGATATGTTAATTTTGTTTATGTGGAGACATTGAGACAGGATCTCAGATAGCTAATTATAAATTGGGTTTTAATACCTGCTTCTACCTCCTTAATAGTGGGATTACAGCATGGACCACTGCACTCACATACAACTGGTTTTCAAAAGGCACATCAAGTTCTGGATTGGGCTTTGAATCTAGTAGTCATGCAAAATGTTTTGCATGAAACGAAGAAGGGAAAGAAAGGTTTTGATTATGTCACTAGTCAAGGAGAAAGTATGAAAGCCACTGCTTCATCTACAACCTTAATGATTGCCTTGCTAGTGAAGTATTATTAGTCCCACTGCAGATATGAGGTAACAGGATCAGACAGGATATGTAGTTTTGCCATGATTAGAGTTAGCTAGTGGCCAAGCTAAAATTATGCACTTAGATTCTGTCAAGTTCAAATTCAGTTTTTATTTCTATAATGAAGTCTTATAAACTAAAGGATGCAATACATGGTTGTTAATCATGTTTCCTTGTGAGTACAGAGGTCTTCTTGAAATCCAGATAGCTTGAAGAAACACAGATTAGACCCAAATGACACATGAGCAGTTTCCTAAGGTGCTAAAGTTAATATCAGGCCTTTTTCTACAGGTGCTATGTTATGTCTTTCATTATTAGATTGCTATCAAATGAAGAAATGAAATACTAATGGTTTCTTAATCCTCAAAGCATTCACCTCTATAAGTTTAAGTGTTTTGAGAAAATTTCTCAAATAAATGAAACATTTGTCAGCAATGTACTTTCCTAATACAGAGGTGGCGTGTAGAAAGATAAAAGAAATATTTGGTCCTAAACTAAAATATATTTTACTTACTTGGGGAGATATGATACAGCAATCAGACAACAACTGAACAACTGCCTACTAGTTAAAGTATTATTGCAATATAACAGTCAGATATTAGAATTCCACTACACTGCAAAGAAGAAAAGAAGACACAGACTCGGGTGCTGGATTCGCACAGCCCGTATCACAGGACTCCAAGTGATCTTACACATCTGGGTGCTTTGTTCCCATTCTTCAGATGTGCAGCACTGAGGTGACTGAGAAGAATGTATATCCTTATCTGAGTCTGCTTTGGATAGATGGTTTAGAGGCAAAACGGCCTTCCAGACAAGGAGGTGGATAGAACTTGGGAGCAATGCTATGTAAATGTTCACTTGTCTGCTTATGGAAGAAATATAATGTCTTTGGTTTGGTTTGGCTTGGTTTGGTCCCAGCCTGCCTCTCCCTTACCCCCTACACCAAGGCAGCATCCTATGTTTGCCAGGGATTACTCTTTTAAGGAAAGAAATTCCTATCTTCCTCCCAGGAAAGACCTAGAAAAGCCAGGCCCTCTCCTCTGACTGCATAGTTCAGATACAGCATTTCACCCTCACCTGCACTGAGTAGAGGACGTTATGGTATGGTGCTGTTTTCCATTGCCTCTGCTACTGGAGATTATAGCATGCCACTGTGACAAATGGCTATTCCCATTAAATTCTTTAGTAGAGTGGGGCATTCCATTAACCATTGGCATTATCCCAACCCAAGTGAAACACTGGGTCATTTTTTTCTTGTGAGCAAGAAGTGAAAGGGGAAAACAAAGGATATACTCTAATTACCTTTCCTTTTTTTGTAGCATGCATGATGATAGCCGTATATTACAATTATTTATAATTAACATATGACAAGCTGTCAGCTAAAATTTAACAGGTGATTTGTCAAGAAGCTACATTAACGCATGAGTTAAGCAGTGACTTGCAGTGTTTTCTAACAATAAAATTGTGTCAGTTTTGTTTTTTAAAACTTAAGCTTAAACATCCAGAGGCCACCAATCTTTATATATTCAAAGTATCCTTTTGAATACAAGTGCTGCTAGTGTGTTGGGGATTCTATTACTAATGAAAACTATAAACACACTTTATCACTTGAAATGTTAGGTGATAAAGTTTTAATTGAGGAGACCAATTGAGTAGTGTTTCTTTTTACACTTCATTCTTTCATGATTTTTAACTAATGGCTGAAGGAGCATACAGGAACAGCAGGTACTTAATGTTCCTTGTAGTGTTTGTGTCCTACCCTAACTGAATAAAGGGATACTTTAAAATGCAAAGAAAGATTAAGAAGTCCCTAAAAAGCTAGTAATGAATCACTAACAGAGGAAATTCTACAGAGACCCAGAACTAATCCGAGGCTTCATTTTTGCTGAGTGTACAAGAATGGGACACACAACGGAAATGAATCCCAGGCAGCTCTTGGGAGGGGTCATGAAAGTCTTTGAAAGAGTGAAACTCTTGGTTTCAATATCTGTAGAATGTCAGTCATAGAACACAACCTAAAAATAAAATTAAATTCTGTACTGCAATATTATTATTTCCTACACAGCCAACCATAGTTTTGTTGCTTAGAGAATGACAGAGAAATAAAGCAGTTTTTGCCTACGATTGC
The DNA here is from genome assembly GCA_004024765.1 of Zapus hudsonius. Lineage (NCBI taxonomy): Eukaryota > Metazoa > Chordata > Mammalia > Rodentia > Dipodidae > Zapus > Zapus hudsonius. Next base: position 1,641 of record PVHP010003056.1, on the reverse strand, counting down.
ATTTGCACAAGCCTGGCTCTTCTCTTTCAAGACTGGGACTTACAGCAGCCTGTTAATGACAGGCAAATCAACTGCTTTAGGGCACTGAGTATCCTTAATGAGAGAATTTGTTCAGGATTCAACACTAAGAAAAAAAAGGAGGAAAACCTAAAGCCCAACAGCTTTTCAAAGCTAATAAGACACACCACCAACTAAGCTCACCAATCAGGTTCACCAACCAAGTTCAAGTGTCATGTTGTTAGAAAGAAAGCACTAACACAGTGCTGTGGAATTATTTTTAAAGCGTCTTTCTCACTAGGTTTCATAAAGTGACTTTCAGACATTCTGGAGAAAAATACCATAAGCTGATCTTCATGAAACACGAAGTGTATCTATATGCAATTCTGTGACATACAGGTCATTGTATCCAGGAGCAGGCTTCACAGTTAACAGCTCTCATAGGCTCCCCAGACAATCAGAAGCAGTTTATAATATACACTGAAACTACTGTTTTCCAGTCACTCTTGCACTTCTTTCTCTGTCTCTGTTTTGCATGGCTCATCTTGTCTCACACTTCAGTTGTGGCAATAAATGTGTACTGGGTGTTCATACTTAGAGGACTGTACACTCAGCTGCTTGTGAGCAGGATTCATGTCTTCTAGGAATCAAACTCCTATTATAATGTTTTAAGCAGGGTACATACTTCATAAATATTTGAAGAAGTGAAGGGCAGGAAGAAGATGGGAAATGAGAAGAAGAGAAATAATTGAATGTCAGTTGCTCAGTTTATGTGAAATATTACTTTTTTAAATGAAGTTTCACACAAGTCATTAAATAGAATGAATTTAACCTGCCTATGGGCTTCCATGTTTGCTTTTTACTTATTTTCCTCTATGATTCTGCCTTTTTATTGCACATATGAGCATCCTTTTAAACTTTATGGTAGTTTAAATGTGATAGTTTGAATGTATGGGCCCATAGGCTGTTTTATTAAAATTGAGCTAGCAACTTGCACCTCTAGCAGGCAGATTCCTGCTACTGGGGACAGGCCACTCAAAGTAGACCTTGTAATTTATCCTCAAGTTGTGTTTTTTTTTTGGGGGGGGTGAGGTTCTTGAATCCAGCCTAAGGTATGTGGAGAGCAGTTGAAGCTGTTGGCTGTTCATGATTCTTTGGCATTTCTAGCTGTTTGATGGTGTCTCTCTGCTTGAATCTATGGAAATGAGCCAACCTCTTCCACCATTGATGTGTTTGCCTGGATTTTGTAAGCCTAGAATAAATCCTTTCTTCCTATATGCTGCTTTGTCCAGCATAATGAAACTGACTGCAACAAACTCTGTGCATCTACACACTTTCTTTTACAACAACACCTGGATTATAAACAGAGCTTTAAAAAATGTCTGTTGAATGATTCATCATTTGGCAACATGCAATTAGATACCACTGTGGCTGGTTAGATTTCAGTTCAATTTGAACTCTTTCTGAAGACACCACAAAAGACAAAATTACTCAGAGTTGGTCAGAGTTAGGTCCCACCAATTCACAACACATGTCAAACTGTTGTGAAGAGTAATGAAGTTTGAACAGATGTGCCTGGATTCACAGTTCCAAAGATTTCTTGATGAAACTAATTGCAGAGTTTCATTTTTTCCTCTAAAATGA